>JAYMFU010098737.1:0-49914 GCA_036784835.1 Phaeophila floridearum
GGACACTTCCACTTCCACGGTCCAGAAGTCCACGTACTTGCCGGAAGGCTGCAGCGTGCGGGTGCGGGTGAAGCCCGTCTTGCGAGCAGCTCCGGGAAGACCCACGAGACTCGTTTCGGTGGCGGTGTACAGCGTGTCGAGGACGCCGTATCGCGGATCGAGGCGGATTTCGGAGAGGCGGTCCTGGACATGCTGCAGAGCCACGAAGTCAGCCTCCGAGTAGTTCACGGGCTCGAGCATCTTGCTCGAGGAGGCGGAAACGGCCAGGAGCGCGACGGAGAGCATTACGATCGCGACCATGATCTCGATGAGCGTGAAGCCCTGGGTGGATCGGTTCAGCATGTCTGGACCCACGTTTCGGTCTGGAAGGAATAGCAGCGTACGCGCCCCGTGGCGCGTTCGATCTCGATGGCCCGGGTGTCCATGGCGTAGGCCCCCGCCGTCGCCGCTCGCTGAGAGGTGAGGTAGAGGATGGACTCGGTGCTGGCGCTCCCGTTGCGACGGAAGATCAGAGCAGGCATACCGTCCTGGGTGTCGGCGAAGGTGTTCATCGCCCCTCCGGCCGCTCTGGCCGTCGCGATCCCCCGGCCGAACACCACGCCGTCGTCCAACTCGACGACGTGGGTGTTCTCGCCCCCATCGACCGTCCCGTCGTTGTCCAGGTCGTAGTGGACCCGGACGCGACTGTTGGCCGAGTCGATGGCGAGGACGACGTTGTGCTGCCGAAGAACGGAGTTGCGCTGTTGAGCGGTCAGCGTGCTCGCCATGGTCACCAGCCCCCCGTCCATCTGGAATTTCTCGGGGCGGACCATGGGTGCAGCGATACCGATCACGATGGAGAGAAGGAGCATCACCATGATGAGCTCGACGAGCGAAACGCCGCTCTCGTCCTTCGGTGAGCTCGAGCGTTTCCGTCTTTCTCGCTGCACGTTCATGTTCGGCCTCGTGTTCCTCGGTCGAGTGGTCTCGACCCACGTCCTCGGGGGGATCGCCACACAGTAGACGCAAGGCCGATACCGCTCCGCGCCAATGGGCTCCGAGGAACCGGAAAGGCCCGTCCCACGGGGTCTCCCGGCATCTCTACCCTCAGAGCCCGGAGTGTGTGGAAGGGGGTCAGTCGGAATGTTTTTCCGGAACGCGAACATCGGGTACGGGAGGTCCTTCCCGCCCGCGCCTGAGCCTACTTCCCGAAGAGGGCGGTCCGGCCCACGGACGAACGGTACATGCGACTGCTGGAGTGACCGACGCCGGAAACGAGCATCTCCTCGTGAGCGTGGCCCGGGTGCAGGGCGTCCATGGCTCGGATCAGGGTCCGTCCCCGCTCCAGTCGGTGCCGGCCCTGGAGGTTGGCGCCGCACGAGGCATCCAGATTGGCCGCCAGGGAATCCGCGTCCCCCAATAGGATACGGACGTCGCGCCGCACCAGACGGGCTCGCATGGAGTCGACCGTCGCGGTGGCCGCGTAGCTGTTGAGATCTTCGAGACCGTAGTGCCATTCGTCGTAGTCGGGACACGACCCGGCGTCGGGTACCACGAAGCCTGCCGGGCCGTCCCGCTCCGGGCCCAGATACAGATAGGTCGACGGGTTGGCCACGACGTAGCGGACGGAGAGCCCGGGCCACGAATCCTCGACCCCACTCGTCGCGGCGAAGCGGTGTGCGACCTGTCCGCCCGCCGAGTGGCCCGTGACCACGATCTCACGGAGGGCCGGGAAACGGCGGAAACCCACGATCTGCTCGATGATCCGATCGATGGTGGCGTAGGAACTCACCCTCGGACTCGGGCCCGACGAGCTCGACAGGTGCCCCCGCTTCCATCCGCCGCTGGTCCAGTAGGGCTCGTCGGCAGCAGGTCCATCATCCACGGTCTGGAAGGTGGGAGCGACGATCAGCGTTGAGTCGAGGACACCCGCCTCGGCGGCGGCGGCGACCATCCGCTCGAAGTAGTCGTCTCCGTTGCGATCCGTGCCATGCACCACGACGACTGCGCGCGAAAGCGATGCGTCGGCTTCCAGGAGGTCGTGCGTCGTGTGTACCGGGACGAAGAGGCCCGGCGCGATCGTCACCCGCTGCGCGCACGCCGCCGACCCCGTCACACAGGGAACGCGTCCCACGACCGTGTCACCGCCATCCGAGGGAGAAGAACACCCCAGGCTCCCGAGGAGCAGGGCGCAGGCCAACCGTTGCCGCGCCACCGGCGTCTGCAGTGCACTCCGACCAGGAATCACGTCCGCTCCGAAAGGGTCAGGTGAGGGGCCGCGCGCGTGCATCCGTGCGACGCTCGATGGTGCACCTTGGTCCGAACGTGTTCCCCGAGACAAGTCGGCAGCACCTGCCGCAGCGAGCGTCCTCGACCCGGAAGTCCCGTCCGGCTTGCCTTCCCCAGGAGGGGAAGCGCCGCGCCCTGGCCAGGTCCGCCGGACGACCGGGGAGGCGAGGGGAACGTCGGTCAGCCTGGGCTCCCACAGCCTCCCCCGTACGGGTGGCAGGAACGGTCCGGTTCTTGCTTCAGCCGGCTGTGTCGGAGCGGCTCCACAGGCACCGGGCTGACAAGGCGAAGGCGCGATGTTCGCGCTACCTTCCATCCTACTTCAAGAACACCGTAAAGAGGTACATGATCGAGCTCGCGACCCCTGGGGGGGCGGTCGCACGACCGAAGCTGTCGTCTCGTCCACCTGGTTCAGAACATTCGGTCCCGCCGCGCCCGGCACACCCGTCCGGCGCTCGCTCCACCATCCGGCGCGTGCTGCTCGCCACATGGCTTTCGTTCGTAGCCTGCTCCGACCCCGGGTCGGTGATCGTCGAACTCGACGATCCCACGCCGTCGCTCGAAGAGGCCCTCGAACACGCCGCCATCGGAGCCCTCTCCGGGAACGGGCAGTCGGGCGAAGTCGGCAGTCCTCTCCTCGAACCCGTGATCGTCTCCGTCCTGGACTCGGCGGGTAACCCCCTCGAGGGAGCACCTGTGGAGTGGGTGTTCGTTGACGGCTCCGGGCAGCCCAGCGCCGGTCCTCCCAGGGAGCGGCTCATCGCGCTCACGAACGCTGCGGGCCTCTCGACCATGCGTTGGTGGTTGGGTGTCCGAGCCGGGACCCAATCCGCGTCGGCGCACCTCGTCCGCCCGTCGAGCCCTCAGGGAGCACAGTCCCGGTCGGACGGCGGAGACCCTGCGGTGTCCTTCGCGGCCGTCGCTGCCCCCGGCCCGGTCGACAGCATCATCGTGTCCCCCGACACCGTCGTCGTCGCGATGGGTGATTCGGTGGCGTTGACCGCCGACGTACACGACGAGTTCGGTAACATCGTGGCCACCGGCGATGGCCTGGACTGGTCCACGGACGATACCACCGTCGCTCGCATCTCCGCCGACGGGGTGGTGTGGGCCTCCGGAGTCGGGGTGACGCTGGCGACGGTCACCTACGACTCCCTGTCGGCCGCCATCGAGGTCACGGCGCTCGATTCGGCGAACGCACCACCCACGGTTTCCATCCTCGCACCCTCGGGGCCGACGACACTCGTCCTCGGAGACACCGTGGACTTCGAAGGCTCGGCGGGGGACGTGGATGGCGAGGTGACGGCGCATCTCTGGCGATTCGGGGACGGAGCAACCGCCGTCGTCGAGGACCCCGGGCCGTACGCCTACACCAGCACCGGCGCCTTCGTGGTGACCTATCAGGCGACAGACGACGCCGGCGCCACCTCGGTGGACAGCGTTCTGGTGACGGTCCTCGCCAATGCCCCGCCGACGGCGTCCATCGACCGCCCCTCAGCGGACACCACGGTATCGTTGGGCCAACCCGTGCAGTTCGAGGGTACGGCTGACGACGCCGATGGCAACGTCGTCGGCCACGCGTGGGACTTCGGCGACGGCTCCGTCGCCACCTCGGAGGACCCGGGAGGGCACACGTATGTCAGCCTCGGGTCCTTCACCGTCACCTATCAGGCAACCGACGACCAGGGAGCGACATCGGCCGTCCAGACGCGCACGGTGACGGTGGCGGCGCCCAACGTCCCACCCCTCGTGCAAATCACGAGCCCCGTGGTGGGGACCACTGCCTTCGTCGGGGACCCCATCGACTTCGAGGGGACGTCCAGCGACGCTGATGGCTCCATCGTGTCACACGCCTGGGACTTCGGAGACGGAGGGGTCGCGTCCGTCGAGGACCCTGGAGCGTACAGCTACAACGCGCCTGGCTCGTACGCCGTCACATATCGAGCCGAGGACGACCGCGGTGACGCAGCGGTGGACAGCCTGAGCATCGTCGTAACCTCCGCCAATCCCCGTTTCCTGTTCCATTCGGACTGGGGCACAGACACCGGGTCGGGATTCAGCGCAGTCGCGGACGCGGCGAAAGCGAAGCCGTGGACGACCATCCTCGACATCGACACGCTCCTCGAAGTGGTTCCCACGGCGTCCCGGGGCCTCGACTTCCCGACGGACAACGTGCTTCAGGTGACCGCCGACGACCTCGGCGGCGGCAACGTCCGAGCCGCTCAGCCCCAGTTCCGCTCGAACGACGGGTACATCCCCATCCCGAACGTCGGCGAGAGCCTGTTCTACCGCTACTACCTGCGAGTCGAAGTGCCGGATTCCTACTCGGCGGACCCCCTCACCCACGGGACGCAGGACGCCGACGACTTCGGACAGCGCAACTGGCAGCACGAGCTCGTGACGGCCAGGAACGGTACCTATGACTTGCGGATCTCCGTGACCAACGGCGCGTCCACGAATCCGTGGCCGGACTCCTTCTGGCGGGTCACTCTGCAGAAGCACACCACGTATCGTATCGAGCAGCGGGTCCGCCGCGTCGCTTCCGGGCAGTTCACTCTGCACGCCAGGATCTACGACGCCAGCGGGGCGCTGGTCTACCACGATCCGGACTTCGAGAATGCCGACGCGTCCGCGACCCTTGCCGACGGCCTGGTCCATAACTTCGGCACAGGCGGTGCCGCCCAGTTGGACGCGTTCCGTACCGGCCTCAACGGACTCGGAGCCCAGTCGGGGGTCTTCCCCTTCACCTTCGCCTACATCGGGGGCGTCGCGATCTGCGCCGACGCCTGGTGTGGTCCGTACCAGGGGATGTGAGCGGGTCCAGCCGAGAACACTGGACAGCAAGCTGTCTCGCGGGCATGAAGTCGATAAGGAAGACGCCGGCGAATTGGTGAGGGGTTTGGTCAGATGTTCGCCGGATGGGTAGCTCAACGTGTAAGGAGCATGGACTCGACTCCCCACCTCTTCCACAGCGGAGCAGGCTGATGTAGTTTGTATCACCAACAATACGGAGATACAGACATGCTGACCAAGAGGAATGCGACCATAGAAGAGCGGGTCTATCTCTCCCGCTATGACGACGGCATCATCGACCTGGTCACCGGGACCATCGTTGGGGCCTTGGGGCTCTCGGCATCCCCATCAAGGGTGGCGACATCTCAGCCCTGGTCTCCCTCACGGGGATGACCGAGACGATCTCGACGGTCGATCCGCCCCTCTCCATCGGTGCCTCGGTGGGCTGGTTGGTTGGTGACCGGACCTTCATGAACATCGGCGGGGGTGCTGGCCTGACGGAATCAGCCCCTGACGTCTTCGCTCAATTCGGTTGGTCCGTTCGACTGACCGGTGATCCGTCCGACGATGATGATCCTTCTGACGGGAATCGATAGACCTATGAACGCCGCACACGTCCACTTGGCGGTGAATCACCTACCCCTCTTCGCCGCTCTGTTCGGAGCGTGCCTCCTGGCCTACGGCCTTCTGAAGAACCAACGATCGCTCAAGTCTGCCGGGCTCGTCCTGGGGTTGGTCGCCGGGCTCGGAGGTGTCGCCGCATTCCAGAGCGGCGAACGGGCCGAAGACATCGTCGAGGCATACGCCGGAACGAACGAAGCCGCGCTCGAGGAGCATGAAGAGGCGGCTGAGGTCACGCAGTGGGCTGCGATCCTCCTCGGCTTGGTGTCGCTCGGGGCCCTCTACTTGCCGAAGGGGCGTGAGGCGCTCCGCGGACGAGTGGAGCTGTTCGCTCTGGCGCTCTTCGTGGTGACGCTCGCCCTGGTGGCACGAACTGCCAACCTGGGCGGACCCATTCGCCACCCCGAGATCAGCTCCTCCGCGACCGCAGTCGATGTAGAGACGACTTACGGAGAAGACGAGGGCGACGAACATCGCTGAATCTTCAGCAGATTACTTCACCCATTTCGCGCGGACGGCCGCGCGCCCCCAATAGGAGAACCATCCACATGCGACATTCCCTAGCCAGGTCCATTACTACACGGGTCCTGCTTTCGGCGACGATGCTTCTGGTCGTCGGCTGCAGCGACAACGTCATCGGGCCAGAGAACGAGCTGGAAGTCACCAACGAGACGGACACGTTTCAGTGGCAGGTCACGGCTCTCGACCAAGTGACGCAGACGCTGACCTACACATGGTCGATGACCGGCACCGTAGCGGACGTGAACCAGTCGGCGAATCCGTCGGGCGGCACGGCCACGCTTCGCATCCAGGATGGCGCCGGGGTCGAGGTGTATTCTCGCTCCCTCGCCGAGAACGGCACGTTCCAGACTGCTTCGGGAAGTGCGGGAAACTGGACCATCACGGTGGCGCTCGACGGAGTCACCGGCGCGGTGAACTTCCGCGTTCAGAAGCCGTAAATGGCGTGATGGCGCCACGAGAAGGCCCCGCCGGCGCGCCCGACTTCGGGTTGGCTCTTGGAGGGGGCTCTTTTCGAGGGCTCGCCCATGTCGGCGTACTAGAGGTCCTCGCACATGAGGGCCTCAGGCCGAGTTGGGTGACGGGCACCAGTGCGGGAGCCATCGCGGCAGCCCTCCTCGCGTTCGGTGTCTCGCCTGCCGAGATGCACGAGGCGGTCGAGTCCGTGGGCTGGGGGACGATTGCCCGTGTGCGCCCGCTCGTGCCCATCGGAACACTAACGAACGAGGGACTCGGAGCAGCGCTGGTGAGGACCCTCGGGGATGCACGAATCGAAAGCAGTGACATACCGCTCCAGGTGGTGGCTACGGACATCACGACGGGTGAGCGGGTCCTGCTCGACCAGGGCCCAGTGGCGCCTGCGGTCATGGCCAGCTCCTGTGTCCCCGGGCTCTTCATGCCGGTCGAGATCGACGGTCGGCTGCTCGTCGACGGCGCCCTCGTCGAGAACGTTCCCGTTCGAGCGGCACGCGAGTTCCGCGACGGAGTGGTCGTAGCCGTGAGCCTCGGCCTCGACCTGCCCTTCACCCGACTCCGGAACGCCGCCCAGGTTCTCGTGAATGCTTTCGAGATAGCCGTCGACGCTCAGACCCGGCGCCAACTACAAACCGCGGACGTGGCGATCGAGCCCGACCTTCGCCGCTTCAACAAGCTGCTGCCGGCACACCTCGAGGACATCGTGGAAGTGGGCAGAAGAAGCGCCGAGGAGGCCGTACCGCGCATTCGCGAGGCGCTGCGTATCGCGGTGGATGGTCGGGCGGCCCTCGAGACTTGATTGTCGGGGACGCTGTCACGGGACCACGCTCGAGGAACGCCAGCTCCACGGGAGGTCATGCTCGAGGTTGCGAAGTGGGCGCTACTGGACTCGAACCAGTGACCCCCTGCTTGTAAGGCAGGTGCTCTAACCAAGCTGAGCTAAGCGCCCGTCAGTACTTCTTCCCGCAACTACGCCATTTCTGGCGTCTCCCACCAACGCTCCCTCAAGGAGGTGTGTACGTTGGTGTGTACGTTCGGCCGTGCTCACTTCGCCTCCCTGAGCTCCCCGGCCTCCAGCACGACGCGTAACATAGTCTCGTCGTCCGCGTGCTGGTACGCTTCCCTCAGCGTCTGCACCGTCTTCCAGCCACCAGCTGTCGCGACGTCCACGTCCGGCAGGTGCTTCCGCTCGGTCGCCCATTTGCGACGGTAGGCGTGCCAGAGGCTCCCCTTCTGCGGCTCGAGGCCCGCCAGCTCCTCCGCCTTCCGCAGCCAGGCGTCGGCCAGGTGCCGTGAGATCGGCTTCTGCCTATCCTCCGGCGAGGGAAAGAGCCGAGCCGACCCGATACCCGGTCGATCGCGCAGGATCCGGTCTATCGCCGCCCGGACCGTTGGTGAGATCGGGACCACGGTCTCGCGGCCCGTCTTGTCCGTGTCGGCCGGCCAGCGGATCGACCCGTACGGTCCTCGCTCAAGACGCAGGTCATCGTAGGTGAGCTTGCACACGGCGGAGATGCGACGCCCCGTGCCGTCTACGATGTCCAGGAGCTCCGAGAGGTGGCTGCGCTCCTCGGTCCGCTTCCCCCACCGCGTCTGCATCATGACCTGGTCCGACACCTTCCGGACCGCCTCGAAGCGGTCCTGCGTCGCGACCGGCCGATAGGGGTTCTTCTCCTTCGGCGCGCCGAAGCCCCGAGCGGGATTCTCCCGCATGAGGTAGTGGCCTGCCGGCGTGCGCCACTTCGACGCCCAGTTGAAGACCCACCGGAGCCAGTTGCAGTCCGCCTCGACGGTCCGGTTCCGCACGGGCCGACGCTTGTCCTTCTGGACTGCCCTGCCCCGCGCATCGATCGCTCCCGAGGCGCGGAGGTCGATGAATCGCTCCCAGTCCGCCAGGGCGATGTCGTGCGGATCCACGTCGGCCCCGAGGACCGCCTTCCACATCGTGCATCGCCGCTCGTCGGACTGCTGCTCGGTCTCCGTCTTCCGCGGCGTCCGGTGCTTCAGGTACGAGGTGAAGACCACGTCGAGCGTGACCTTGCCCGACCGGATCGCCTCGTCGCCACGCGCGAGCTTCGCCGCCTGTTCGAGTGCCCACGCCTTGGCGCGCTCGCGGTCGGAGTGCTTCAGGGACTTCCGCTTCCACGACCTCGTGACCGGGTTCCAGACCCGCCCGTAGATCGGGCCGCCCGGCTCGCGCTCCTCCACCGTGACCGTGTGCGGTCGCTCACCGGCGGAGAAGCGCCACTTCTTCTGCCTTCTCCTACTCACTGTCCACCTCCTGTGAAAGGGATTGCCGCAGAGTGTCCGCCGCGTCCGCGCAGCTGCCGGACCATCGTTCCAAGGCCCCGGCAAGCGCTTCGGCGACGTCTCTCGTGGGCGCGCGGTCGCCCTGCCGTATCCTGACCAGGGTCGAATGCGGGACGCCGGCTTCGCGCGCCAAGGCGCGCAGTGAACCGGGTGCGTCCGCGAGCGCCCGTCGAACCGCCTCCTGCAAGTTCTCCATGGCACCATATTGGTGCCGATCGGTCGATCTGCGCAAGGGCCATCAGAGCTGCTCGGCCAGGATCTCGCCGGCGAGGTCAGGCTCCCCGGACGTGGACCCGCTCACCCGCGTGGGCGTCTTCCGCGGGAGGTCACACCGCCGCACCCGAGGCCTTCCCTTGTCCCCGATGTTCGGGATGACCGGCGACGACGAGGAGCGACGGCAGCACGCAGCAGAGCAACGTGCCCACGGAGGCGACGAGCGCCGCCCAGACGGCGCCGCTTCCTGTCGAGCGATCGGTCGATGTCATACGGCGCCTCTCATTCCCTCGTGTCATGGCCAATGCTCAATGCGGCTCATACCGGGAAGATCCCGGCGAAGAAGTCGGCGAAAGCGGCGAGGGAAAGCATCCAGGCACCCACGACCACGAGCAGCCCTCCTCCCCAGCGCTTCACGGTGGGCGCGCCGCTGCGCAGCCGCTCGATCAGAGCCTCCCTCGCCGTCGCCACGGCGTACACCAACCCGAAGGTCAGGACGACCAACGTCACCGCAGCCACGACGAGGATCCGAAGGCCGTCCCGACGCCTCCCGTGGACAGCGCGTATCCGGCCAGACCGGCCAGTATGGGCCCCGTTCAGCCGAAGCCGGCCAACAGGTATCCGAACCCGAACGCCGTCGAGCCCACGAAGGGTCGCTCCCGCCGTTGCTCGGCCTGGAAGCGGAGCAGCGGCCGGACGACCCTCTCGACCGCGTGGAGAGGGCTTGGCAGGACTCCCGTCTGAACCAGGCCCAGACCGATCAAGAAGAGACCAACCGCCGTCCGTAGGATCCGTCCCTCCACGCTCGTGAAGACGACGTCACCGACGAGGGCCCGTCCTCCGAGCGCCATGACGGCGCCCAGGAGCAGGACGAACGCCGCAGCGCCCAGCGACATGGCGGCAGCGAAGTGAAAGGGACGGAGAAAGCCGCCAACTTCCTCCGCGGGCCCGCCCCGGCTGCCTGCGGCATGGCCGGAGCTCGCATCCCGGCCGACGATCGTCAGGAGCAACGAGAACGCGCACGGCGAGAAGAAGGAGGCGACACCCGCCCCCACGGCCAGCGCCAGCAGTCCGAGGCCGTCTCCCGCCGGCATGTGGAAGCGGGGGTAGAGCTCATACGTCCCGTAGCCCAGCAAGCCCACGACCAGAGTTCCGAGGGCGAGCAAGACAAAGCGGGCGACACCCGACACCGGCGCGTCCGCGCGCTCGAACGCGTCCGCGCGCTCGAAGCCGCCGACGGGGAATCCGGCCTCGTCCAGGGCCTCCTCGAGCTCGCTCCGGGACGTGCGGTCCTCGTCGAGCTCCACCTCCACCGTGCCGTCCTGCACGTCGACGCCGTGCACATCCTCGACGCCCTGCAGCGCCTCGAGCGTCCGCCTCACCTGGCTGGCGCACCCCTCGCACTGGACGTTACGGACCTGCAGAGTGACGGAAGTAGTCATGACGGCTCCTCAACGCCCGTCTCGTGTCGCACCCGCGCGCCCGAAGCCGCGGTGAACTGCATCTCCTTACGCACCCAGGGCACGATGGTCCTCACCGTCCATAACGGCGTAAAGGCCCCGAGGATCACCCCGTTGACCACGGCGAGTGCGTCGATATTCCGGTTCATGGGGTCGGGAATGGACCGTCCGTCACGGACGAGGTCGCTTCGTCCCAACACGCTCACGAAGTGCCGACCGGCGTTCTCGTTGAAGCCCGCCGTGATCGCCGTCGCGGTGTGAAAGGGAGCGCCTGGACCTGGGAACTCCTCGGGCCGAACAGAAGACAGACCCCCAGGAAGACGAAACGACGGGCCACGGTTCGCCCATCGTGGATCGTATCCGAAATCGTCATCCGCCCTCTCCGTCGAGTTCGCTCCAGGGTACTGCTGATGGTAAACCCTGAAGTCAACTCCAGAGTCAAGGGGGTGTCGCACGTCCTCGGGGTCGAGTCAGGGGAGAACCGGCCGGAGCCGGCCGTCCTTTCACCGATTCGATGATCCCGCATCGGCATCCGCTCGGCGGCGGGTCGCCGTCGACGCGCCGGAGTGTCTCGACCAGCCTACTCTCGAGGGCCCGAAGGTGGCGGAGCCTGTCTCGTGTCTCCTCGAGTCGGGTCGACAGTCGATCGCGCACGTGCACGCACGGCTCGCGGCCCTCGTCGACGATGTCGAGGACCTCGGCGATCTCCTCGAGCGTGAGGCCCAGTGCCTGAGCCTGACCGATGAACGAGATCCGTTCGACGTCGTGGGATCGATAGAGCCGATAACCGCTCTCACTCCGCTCGGGCTCCGGTAGGACCCCAGCCGATTCGTAGTAGCGGATCGTGTCCCGGCTCAGTCCGGTTCGCTCCGCCAACTCCCCGATGAAGAAGGGCTCTCGCTGCGTTGTCGGCATTTGGTAAATGAGTTTGCTGGAAGACAGTTCCTAAGCGACCCTAAGCCAGCCGATCCAGGATCGCCGCCGCAGTGGGCGCCCCATCGGCCCGACACGCCATCGCGACGGCGTCGGGTCCACCGCCCGTCACATCCTCGCCGTCGACGAGCACCGTCGGAGAGCCGTGCCGCCGGTACTGCTCCGGCGTGGCCTCCGAAGAGAGGTCCCACTCCGACCAATCGGCCTGCCGCCCGGCTTCCCGCAGCGCGGCGCGTAGATTCTCGCGCGCCAGCTCGGCATTCGGGCAGCCTTCGAAGTACACGAGATCGATGGTTCTCTCCGTCATCGTCCGTCATCCTCCCGCTCTCTCGGGGTCGCCTTGTATCCGGTGCTACCATCGAGATGATCGATGATCGCTGAGACGCTGGTTACCGTCGTATCGAATGTGACGAAGCCCTCGCCGTGCTCGTATGAGAACGCCGCTTCGTGCACGCCCTCCATCCTCTCCACGGCCACACGGGCCGCCGTGGCGCACCCGCTTCAGGTCATGCCCGTCACGTGGAGCGCGACCGTCGTATAAGGGGCCGGCATCTCCACCATCGCGGGCGGAGCTCCGTAGGCCCCGTCGCCCTGAGTGGGCATCTCCATCGAATCGTGACCAGGAATCTGAAGGAGGATGCCTCCCCCGATCACCACGGCGACCAGCGACCATTGTCTCCATCCCATTGTCGTCCTCCTCGTGCGAGCTTCGCGATCAGATCAGGAGCGTCTGCCAGGCGGGGAACGTCGCGAACAGCACGGCGATCACCGTCGCAACCCACAGCGTGACCTTCATGCGTCGTCGGGTCGCCTCGTCGGCGCACGGCTTGCCCGGCTCACACGCGGCCTTCTCTTCGCGGTCGAGCTGCCAGAAGCCCCAGATCAGCAGCGCGGCGGTCGCGGCCAGGAAGTAGGGCCGATACGGCTCGAACGCGGCCAGACCCGCTCCGGATACGCCGAGGAGCGCCGCCACCACCGGACCGCCGCAGCAAAGCGCCGAAGCTGCGGCCGCGGTCACTCCGCCCACGCTCGGCAGCGTGGTCTTCATCGATTCCTTCACGCCGTCCTCCCGTCCTTGTCGCTCCCACTCATTCCAGATTCAAGCTACATCCTGTAGCACGGTAGAGGGTCAAGGCCCGGAGGATCGTAAGCGAGTCTGCCTGCGCAGCGAGCTCGCTCATTCACACCATCGACGCCAGATCGGAGGCGAAGCTCGGATAGGCGAACACCACGCCCTTCAGGTCATTCGCCGTCATACCCGCCCCCATCGCCATGGCCAGGAGATTGATCTGCTCCTCCGCTCCGGGCCCGATCACATGCGCACCGACGATCCTCTTGCTGCCCTTCTCGACGATCACCTTGTACGCGGAATGCGTCTCACCCACCCTGAGCGACGAGTACCAGTCTCCGGTTTCCCGGTGGTGAACCTCCACGGCCAGACCCGCCTCCTCCGCTTCGGCCTCGAGCATCCCCACACGCGCGAGGGGCGGTACCGTGAAGACGACGCTCGGAATGGGCGGATACTCCATGGAGCGCACGTCCTCGCCGGCAAGGAGGTTCTTGAAGGCGACCCGAGCCTCGTTGGCCGACACCGGCGTCAGAGCAGGAGCCCCCGTGTCGGCCGCATCTCCTGCGGCGAAGACCGAAGGGTTCGACACGCTCCGCATCGACCGATTGACGGCGATGCCACCAGGTCCGAACTCGACACCGGCCGCCGGGAGATCGAGACCGTCGATATTGGGCACCCGACCCGCCCCGTGAATCACGAGATCCGCCTCCACGGACCCGGACCCCGAAGCCGAGTCGAACCGCACAACGAGCCCATGGTGGTTCCGCTCTACGGCCGTGGCTTCAGCGCCCAGCACGACATCCACGCCGAGCTCCCGGGTTCGAGCCGTCTGCAGGCCGACCAGATCGGGATCGAATCCCTCGAGCGGACGCTCACCGCGGTGTATGATCGTGACGTTCGCCGCTCCCGCCCGTTTGGCGATGTGCGCGAATTCGAACGAGATGAAACCGCCCCCGATGAACGTGATGCGCTCGGGCAGGCGCTCGAGTTCCAGAAAGTCGGTGCTCGTGCTCACCAACTCCTCGCCCGGGATGCCGAGCGTCCGGGGCCGGGCACCCGTCGCTATGTGCACGTACCTGGTGTTGATGACCCGATCGTCGAGTCGAATCTTGTTGGGCCCCACGAAGGCCGCGGTGCCATGCAGCGTCTCGACGCCGTGTTTCTCGAGGCCCCCCTCGATGCGGTCCGGCATCCGGTCGGTGAAGCTTCGCTTGAACGCCATCAGCTCGGACCAGTCGAAGCCGAGGCGTTCGACGCGGAGGCCGCGACCGTCCATCCGGCGCGCCCAATCGGCCGCCTCTGTGACCCCGACCAGCATCTTCTTCGGGTCACACCCTCGGAGGGCACAAGTGCCGCCGTAGGGAAGCTCGTCCACTATTACGACCTTCCAGCCCTCGGACGCACAGGCACTGGCCACGCTCTGGCCACCGGTGCCGGCACCGATCACGACCAGATCTACATCGTATCCATCACTCACGGGCCCTCGTCCTTCTTTTTGGTGACTTGGAGCTCCTCGAGAATCGGACACTCGCCGGTGGGCTGACGCGCCTCGCACCTCTCGATCAGCCGGTCGAGGGCCCTTCCGATGCGTGTGAGGTCTTCGATCTTCGACTCGACGTCGGCCAGCTTTCTCCGCGCCCGGGCTTCGACGGCTTCACAGGCCGCCTCGTTCTCGGCTCGCAACTCGAGGAGTGCCGCGATCTCGCGCAGCGTGAAGCCGAGTTCCTGAGCACGTCCGATGAAGCGCAGACGGCCTATGGTCTCGTGGGGATAAAGGCGGTAGCCCGCCTCGGATCGCGGTGGATCCGCAACGAGGCCTTTTCGTTCGTAGAAGCGCACCGTCTCACGGCCGACGCCTGCGGCGTCGGCGAGCGTTCCGATGGTCAGCCGCCTGTCCTCTCGCATGGGAGGAAGATAAACCCTGCAGTATGGTACAGGGTCAAGTGACGGCGCCCCTCAGGAGGTGTCGACTCAAGGGGAGCGGTGGGGAGGATGATGGGCATTACCCGGTGGAGACCTTGCCGTGCGACGAGAACCGTGTATCATCCCTCGCTGATACATAGCCTCTTCTGTGGCGGGTGCATCCTTGACGTACACTGCGTCCATCTCTGCTGACATGAAGGCCAAACTCTTCCGCGGCCTCGCCGACCCATCGCGCCTCTCGATTCTCGAGACGCTGCGCGAAGGCCCTCGGAGCGTGAGTGACATCGTGGCCTGCACCGGCCTCGGTCAGCCGAATGTCTCGAACCACCTGGCGTGCCTCCTCGACTGCGGTCTCGTGCTTCGACAACAGCGCGGACGCTTCGCGTTCTACGAGCTGAGCGATGACAGGGTCGACGACTTTCTTTCTGCGGCGGAGAAGCTGATCAGCGACGTCGCCGCGGGCTTGCCTGCGTGCGAGAGCTATGGGGAGAAAGAGACGAGCGCATGAACGCACCGCGTGCGCACAAGTGACGTCCTGGCCCGGCGGGTCTAGGATCCGAGCGTGGAGAGACCCGTGTGAAGGGGGTTCGAGCGTGAAGCGCGTGGTGTCCGCCCTGCTCCTGGGGACGATCGTCCTCTCTTCTCTCCCCTGGGAGGCGGCGGCTCTGGCTCCCGGACCGGGAAGCACGATGGAGGCGGAGGTCTCACCGATTCATCTGTCGGGCGCACCGAGCCCTGTTGCTAGGTGCATGGTAGAGTCCGGCGAGCGCCCATCGCCTGCCGAGCTACCAGTGGACGAATGCTCGTGCCTATGCGGCATGTGCGCGGTGTCCGGCCACGCGAATACTCCGGACCTCGAAGCACCCCGTGATCTCCCCACGGACCCGGTGCTTGCCCACTGTCCAGCGGCGACCGAACCCGACATCTCGTCGATTCCTTCAGGCTTGTTCCGCCCACCCAAGCACGGCTGACTGGCCCTTCGCTCGACCCGCTCGTGGGCGGGACCGACAGGGCCTGAAAGACAGCAGTCGTTTCAGCGGGCGCGCTTCAGCGCCCCCTAATGCTTGGAGATCCGAGGAATGAGAATATCGGGACGAATGTGCGCCGGAGTACTGTTCGGCGCCGCGCTTGCGCACTCCCCCCAGGCCGCTCTGGCCCAGACGCGACCGGAGGCTCCGCTCACGCTGGCCTCCGCGCTCGAGATCGCGATCGCGAACAGCCCTGTCCTCGCCGCGGCGGCCGCGCGTGTGGAGGAGGCGGCGGGTGAATTGACGCAGGCGGCCGTTTGGGTCGTGGACAATCCAGCCCTCACGGCATCGAGGGGACGGCGCTCGGCTCTTTCGGGTGTGGGTTCCTTCGAACCCGAGTTCGAGATCGGGCTGGAGCAACGGCTCGAGATCGCGGGACAGCGCGGGAAGCGGATCGGGGCCGCGAGGGCCGGGGTGGAGGCCACGCGCGCGGAAGCCGACGATACGCGACGGGTCGTCGAGCTGGCTGTAGCCACGACGTTCTACGAAGGCGTTGCGGCGGCGGAGCGGGTCGAGCTGGCCGAGCAGAACGAAGAGGTCGCTTCGAGACTCTTCGACCTCACACAGCGGCGTCTCTCCGCCGGCATCGGGACTCCCCTGGAGGTCAACGCGGCCACCGTGCGGCTCGCGGAGGCCCGGCGTCTTCGACTCACCGCCGTCGCGGAAGAACGGGCCGTGTTTCTGAGACTCGTGTCGCACCTGGGGGTCGAGCTGCCCGATACGACGGCGCTCGAAGGAGATCTCCGGAGCGACGCGCCTCCCGTCGTAGAGGACACCGTGCTCTCCCGGGCGGTCGCCCAGCGGCCCGACCTGGCGGCTGAGGCTCTCCGACTCGAGGCGGCGCAGTCGTCTGCCCGTCTCGCTGGAGCCGAGGGCTGGCCGGACGTGTCGATCATGGCTTCGATCGCCCAGGAGGAGGGGACCGAGCTCTTCAGCGCCGGCCTCCGGATTCCCCTGGCGGTGTTCAACCGGAACCAGGGAGGGCGCCAGGCCGCCGCCGCCGTGCGTGAGCGCGCGGAGGCTCAACGAGAGGCGAGCCGACTGGAGGTCGTCGCCGACGCCCGTGTCGCCGTGACCCTGTACGAGCAGGCGCGGGCCGGTGTCGAGCTCTACGACACCGACGTCCTCGTCGCCATGGAGGAGAGTTCGGCCCTGATGCAGTTCGCCGTCGAATCCGGAGAGCTGGCCGTTGCGGACGTCCTCGTGGTTCAAGCCGAGCTTCTGAGCGGCCAGATGGGCTATCTGGACGCTCGACTGGCGCTGGCCAGCGCCAGTGCACGACTTCGCGCCGCCGTCGGCGCTTCCCAATCCGCACCACTCCAGGAGATCGTCCGATGAGTACGCCCAAGAGAATCCTTCCGTGGCTGTTCCTCCTCGTTGTCGCTCCGCTCTTCGTGGCGGCGTGCGCCGAGTCCGGCGAACCCGGCGAGGAAGGGGAGGGGGAGGGCGAGTCCGAGGCGCTCGCGGACCGGGTGTCGCTGACCGCCGACGCGACAGAGTCACTCGATCTGACCTTCGCGCGGGCCGAGGTCAGGGAGCTCAGCCCGACCCTCGAGGTGCCCGCCGAGGTCGTGGCAGTTCCCGACCGGCTCGCCGAGATCGGGGCCCGGGTATCGGGCCGCGTCGTGGATGTGCGGGTGAATACGGGCGACGAGGTCGATCGTCGCGCGCCGCTCCTGACCATCGAGAGCGCAGAGCTGGGCCGGGCATGGGCCGACCTCCTCTCGGCGCGCGCCAGAGAGCGCGTTGCGTTGCGGGCGCGGGACCGTCAGCGGACCCTGCTGGACGGCAGGGTCACGTCGGTCCGGGCCTTCGAGGAAGCCCAGAGCGCCTGGGAGGTCGCGGAAGCGGATGTGAGAGCGGCGCTCACGCGTCTGGCGTCCGTCGGGATCGCGGACCCCGGGGACCCGCCGGAGAACCCCGCCCGGGTGACACTGTACAGCCCCATCGAAGGAACGGTAACCGCCCGTTCCGTCAATGTCGGTCAATGGGTCGAGCCCGCAGACATCCTGCTACGGGTGGTCGACCTCGACGAGCTTTGGCTCGAAGCTGCGGTGTACGAACAGCAGCTTCGATACGTGCACGCCGGCCAACGGGTCCAGGTCGAGATGCGCGCGTTTCCCGAGGCGGTGTTCGTCGGTGAGGTGGACCGGGTGTCGGGGGTGCTCGATGAAGCGAGTCGCTCGGCGGGTGTGCGCATCGTCCTGCCGAATCCGGATCGGCGACTGCGCCCGGGGATGTTCGCCACGGCGCGCATCCAGGGCACGCTCCCGGGAGAGGCCCGCACCTTGGTCGTCGTGCCGTGGGCGGCGGTGCAAGACATCAACGGAAGCCCCACCGTCTTCCTGCGCGCCGGCGAGGGGACCTTCGAGGTCCGGAGAGTCATCACCGGTCGGCGGGCGGGGGACTTCGTCGAGATCCTGACCGGCCTCGAGGAGGGTGACGAGGTCGTGGCCGACGGAAGCTTCCTGCTCAAGGGACAGCTTCTCCGCGCCACCTTGGCGGAAGAGGAGGAGGGCTGATGATCACTCGCCTCGTTTCCTGGTCTCTGGACAACCGCTTCCTCGTCATCGCGCTGTGGCTCGTAGTCGTCGTGGTCGGAATCCGGAGCATGTTGGACCTTCCCATCGACGCGGTGCCCGACGTCACGAACGTCCAGGTCCAGGTCCTCACCACCGCGCCGGCCCTGGCTCCTCTCGAAGTCGAGCGTCTCGTCACCTTCCCGGTCGAAGCCGCCATGGCCGGCGTTCCGGACCTGGAGGAGGTGCGCTCCGTCTCCAAGTTCGGCCTTTCGAACGTGACGGTAGTGTTCGAGGAGGGCACGGACATCTATCGAGCCCGTCAGGTGGTCCAGGAGCGCCTGACCGAGGCGCGCGAGGCCATCCCAGAGGGATACGGCTCCCCGGAGATGGGACCCATCGCCACCGGGCTCGGCGAGATATACCAGTTCGAAGTGCGAGGGGAGCCGGCGTGCCCGTCGAGTGAGGACACGCCGGACTGCTACAGCCCCATGGAGCTCCGGACGATTCTGGACTGGTTCGTGGCCTATCAGCTCAAGAGCGTTCCGGGCGTCGTGGAGGTCAACACCTTCGGCGGTGAGCTGCAGACGTACCAGGTGGCGCCCGATCCGGAGGCTCTGAGGGCGCACGGCTTGTCCCTGCCCGAGCTTTTCGAGGTGCTCGAGGCCAACAATCGCAACGTGGGCGGAGCGTATCTCGTTCGCAATCGCGAGCAGGTCGTCATCCGGGGAGAAGGGCTCGTGGACTCCCTGCGCGACATCGAGGAGATCGTCATCCGCGCCAGCGCGGAGGGGGTTCCGCTGTACGTCCACGATGTCGCGCAGGTGAGCCTCGCGCCCATGGTGCGCCAGGGTGTGGTGACTCGAGACGGCCGTGGCGAGGCCGTGGTCGGCATCGTGATGATGCTGCTCGGCGAGAATTCCCGGGTCGTCGTGGAGAATGTGAAGGAAGAGGTCGAGAACCTCCGGGGCAGCTTGCCCCCGGGGGTCACCATCGACGAGTTCTACGACCGTGACGACCTGATCAGCCGAACGATCCATACCGTGGAGACCAACCTGGTCGAGGGTGGGATCCTGGTCGTGGCTGTGCTGCTTCTGATGCTCGGCAACGTGCGGGGTGGCCTGATCGTGGCGGCCGCCATCCCCCTCTCGATGCTCGTGGCGTTCACGGGAATGGTCCGGGCAGGTGTCTCGGGCAACCTCATGAGTCTCGGAGCCATCGACTTCGGCCTGATCGTCGATGGCGCGGTCGTCATGATCGAGAACGTGTTTCGGCTCATGTCCGACAAACGTTCCGAGGGCAAGCCATCGACGGAGATCGTTCGAGAGGCAACGACCGAAGTCGCCAGGCCCGTGGCGTTCGCGGTGGGGATCATCATTATCGTCTACGTTCCGATCCTCACTCTCACCGGCGTCGAGGGAAAGATGTTTCGGCCCATGGCCCTGACGGTGATGTTCGCGTTGGCAGGCTCGCTGATCCTCGCCCTCACGCTGATTCCGGTCCTCGCCTCGCTCCTCATCCGGAAGCCCCCGCGCCATCACGAGACGTGGCTCGTCCGCCGGGCCAAGGCCGCTTACGAGCCGCTCCTAGATGCCGCGCTCAGTCACCGGATGCGCACCGTCGCGCTGGCGGCCGTCCTCTTCGCGGTCGGCGTCGGGGCGGCTGGAACCCGTGGGGCCGAGTTCATTCCACGGCTCGACGAGGGAGCCATCGCCTTGCAGATGTGGCGCCTCCCGTCCGTCTCACTGGACGAGGCCGCCGAACAGACATCGAGGCTCGAGCGCGTACTTCTGCGCGAGTTCCCGGACGAGATCGAGACAGTCATCTCCAAGACGGGGCGCCCCGAGATCGCGACGGACCCGATGGGCGTCGAGATGAGTGACGTCTTCGTCATGCTCCACGAGCGCGAAGAGTGGAGCTACGACGACAAGGACGAGTTGATCGAGGCCATGGAGACGGTGATCAATCGAGAGGTGCCGGCGGCGGCGTTCGGCTTCTCGCAGCCCATCGAACTCAGGGTGAGCGAACTGATCTCCGGGGTGCGCTCCGACATCGCCATCCAGGTCTACGGCGACGACCTCGACGAGCTGGCCCGAGTGGGCGACGAGATCGCACGAGCGGTCTCCGGCGTGGATGGAGCCGACGACGTCAAGGTCGAGCAGGTATCGGGACTCCCGGTGCTCACCATCGACGTGGACCGAGGTGCTCTGGCTCGTCACGGCGTCAGCGCCGACGACGCCCTCGCCGCCGTGGAGGCGCTTGGTGGGCGGGATGTCGGAGTCGTTCTCGAGGGGGAGCGACGGTTCGCCCTCCAGGTCCGCTTCCCCGAGCGGGTCCGCAACGACGAATCCGCCATCGCGGGCATCCCCGTCGCTACGCGTTCGGGAAGCCTCGTCCCTCTCGGGGAGCTGGTCACCATGAACACCGAGCCCTCGGCGGCCCAGGTGAGCCGAGAGCGGATCCAGAGGCGCATCAGCGTCGAACTCAACGTGCGGGGGCGTGACATCGCGTCCGTCGTGGAGGACGCCCGTGGGGTGATCGCGAGCCAGGTCGCGATCCCCCCCGGCTATACGCTGGAGTGGGGCGGCCAGTTCGAGAATCTGGAGCGAGCCTCCGCCCGGCTGCTGATCGTGGTGCCCGTCGCATTGCTGCTGATCTTCGTGCTGCTGTACGGCACGTTCAACGCTGCCCGTCCCGCGATCCTCATCTTCCTGAACGTGCCGTTCGCGGCCGTCGGGGGGGTACTCGCGCTGACGCTTCGGGGCTTGCCGTTCTCGATCTCGGCCGGTGTGGGCTTCATCGCGCTGTTCGGGATCGCCGTCATGAACGGCGTCGTGCTGGTGACCTACATCCGCAAGCTCGAGCAGGAGGAAGGGCTCACCCCCCTCCGGGCGGCGCGCGAAGCGTCGCTGGTGCGAATGCGACCGGTGCTCATGACCGCAATGGTGGCGGCCATCGGCTTCGTCCCGATGGCCATCGCCACGGGTTCGGGCGCCGAGGTCCAGCGCCCGCTCGCGACGGTCGTGATCGGTGGGCTGGTGACGGCGACGCTGCTGACGTTGTTCGTACTGCCGACCATCTACGGTTGGTTCGCCGACCCGACGGACGGTCGGGCGAGAGAACACGGTGACGTCGTCGTCTGAGGGCGTCGATCGGACGAGGTCCGAACGGGCGACACACGAAGAGCCTGGCTACCGGCGGGCGCTCTGGATCGTCGTCGGTCTGAACGTAGGATACGGCATCGTCGAGATGATCGGCGGGTTCGTTGCGGGGTCGCAGGCGGTGAAGGCCGACGCCCTGGACTTCCTGGGCGATGGAGTCATCACCCTCCTCGGGCTCCTGGCCATCCGCTGGGGTCAGCGCTGGCGCGCGCGGGCCGCACTGATCCAGGGAGTATTTCTGGGCGCTCTTGGTCTGGGGGTTCTCGCCAACGCCGCGTATCGCGTGTTCGTTCAGCAGCAGCCGAATGCGGGGCTCATGGGCGGCCTGGGGCTTGTGGCCCTGGCCGTCAACGTCCTGGCCGCCCTGGCCCTCGTCCCACACCGCCACGGCGATGCCAACGTCAAGGCGGTATGGCTCTTCTCCCGAAATGACGCCCTGGGCAATGCAGCGGTCGTCCTGGCCGCCGCCCTCGTGGTCTGGTCAGGGACTCCATGGCCTGATCTCGCCGCGGCCGCAGCCATATCAGGACTTTTCGTTCATTCGTCGTGGAAGATCGTTCAGGGGGCTCGAGGGGAACTGTGATCAGACCTGGGTCGGGTCTCGGGTTGGGGTAGCGGGCGCAATCGACGCCACTGGATCACTAGGGGGCTGGTTGCGGGTGAATACTCATGGCCGAGGTCGACCCAGCGAGCGATACACGGCACCGAAGAGGAACTCCCGATGTTCGGTCTCACTCATGTGGGTTCGAACCGAGAGCCAGGGGCGGTGGTCCTGGTACGAGCGATCCACGCCGAACGGTCGATTGAGGGCGATCCCTAGCTCGATCAGCCAGTTCGGCCATCGTTCCGGGTGCTTGAGCCCAAGTAGAGCCAGGCGACCCGACGGCGGCAAGGCTGCGGCTATCCGCTCGATCACGGCGTTGTACTCTGGCACCATCTCGAGACCGTACGTCGAGATCACGGCATCGATGGGTTGTGGGAACAGGTAGTGGAGGGCATCGGCCTGCACGGTCGTCACGTTCGCCCACCCGGCGCGTTCGATACGCGCGCGTGCCCGGTCCAGCATGGCCTCCGTCAAATCGACCCCCACGACACGGCCGGTGGGTCCGACGGCGTCCCGCAGCCCCCGAAAGTTGGCCCCAGTCCCACAGCAGAGATCGACGACGGTATCGCCGGATCGCAGATGCAGCGAACGAATCGTCTCTCGCCGCCAGCGGGCAGCGCCGAGCGGCCGAGCGAGGGCCAGTGCAGCGTCATAGAATGAGGCAGTGCGTCGGTAGAGGTCGCGAACCCCCTCACGGGTCAGGACCATATGCTCCTCGAAGCATCGGTACTGAGATCGCCATCACGGCGACCGAGAGGCCCGAGAATAGTGATCCACGATCCGTAGCATTCGTCCCTCGGAGCCGTCAGCGTCCTTGGTAGGCACATGGGCGAGCCTCCGTACCTCACCGGTTCGCCGCCTCATACCTCAACAACCGCAGCGCATTGCCCACCACGAGCAGCGTGCTGCCCTCGTGGACGAGCACGGCCGGCCCGATCCCGAAGACTCCGGTCGTGGTGGCGACGACGAGGAGACCGATCACCCCCAGGGAGATCGCCACGTTCTGCTGGATGACGCGACGCGTCCGGCGGGAGAGGCCGATGACGAAGGGGATGCCGGACAGCTCATCGCCCATCAGCGCTACGTCGGCCGTCTCCAGGGCAGCAGCCGTGCCGGCCCCACCCATGGCGATGCCCACCGTAGCGGCGGCGAGGGCTGGAGCATCGTTGACACCGTCTCCGATCATCGCGACATCGCCGTGTGCCTCCAGGAGCTCCCGCACGGCATCCACTTTGTCCTCGGGGAGGAGATCGGCGCGCACATCGTCCAGGCCGACCTCATCGGCGATCGCCCGGGCGACTCCCTCGTTGTCGCCCGTGATCATGATCATCGTCTCGATCCCCAGATCGCGAATGCGCTGGATCACGGCGCTCGCGTCGGAGCGCGGCTGATCGGACACGCCGAGGACGCCCAGCCACCGCTCCCCATGGCGCACGGCCATGACGCTGCGCCCTGCCTTCTCGAGTCGCTCCATCGTCTGCCGGATCTCGTCCGGGACCGCGATCCCCTCGTCCTCCCATAGACGGAGATTGCCGATCTCCACGCCCACGCCGTCCACCGACGAACGGACTCCGCGCGCGGTGACGCTCTCGAGGTCGCCCGCTTCGGGCAGGTTCAGGCTCTTCTCCTCTGCCCGACGCACTACCGCCTCGGCCAGCGGGTGCTGAGAGCTCCGCTCCACGGCCGCGGAGATTCGGAGGAGCTCGTCGCCTTCCACTCCCTCCGCGGGATCGACGTCGGTGACATCGGGACGACCGACGGTGAGCGTGCCGGTCTTGTCCATGGCCAGGGCGCTCACTCCGCCGAGCCTCTCGAGGTGCACGCCGCCCTTGATCAGGACGCCGTTGCGTGCGGCCTGTGCGATGCCCGCGAGCACGGCTGACGGTGTGCCGATGGCGAGCGCGCACGGCGATGCCGCGACCAGGAGCGCCATGGACCGGTAGAAGGCGGTGCTCCACGACCAGACGCCCGTTATCGGCCCGACGACAGCGATGAGGACGGCGGCGACCAGGACGATGGGCACGAACACACGCTCGAACCGGTCGGTGAAGCGCTCGGTGGGGGCCTTCTTGGTTTGCGCCTGTTCGACGAGCTCGATGACCCGGTCGAGGGTACGATCGCCGGCTGCCCGGGTCGTCTCGACCTGGAGGGCGCCGTCGCCGTTGACCGTACCGGCAAAGACCTCGTCCCCCTCATCCTTCTCGACCGGTACGGACTCGCCGGTGATGGGCGCCTGATCGACGGCGGATCGTCCCTTGCGGACCGTGCCGTCCACCGGAATCCGCTCACCGGGTCGCACGATCACCCACGCCCCGGGCTCGACGTCCTCGACGGGAACGTCACGGATCTCACCATCGCGCAGGACCCGAGCACTTCGCGGCGCAAGCTCGCCGAGCGCCCGAATCGCACCACGGGCCCGGTCGAGGGCAAGATGCTCGAGGGCGTGGGCGAGAGAGAATAGGAAGAGGAGGAACGCGCCTTCGGCCCACTCCCCGAGTACGGCGGCGCCGATTGCGGCCACCAGCATGAGCAGGTCGATGTCGAATCCCGCGCGGCCCTCGCGCACCTGCTTCAGCAGGTGACCGAGGATATCCCAGGCGCCTGCCAGGTAGGCGAGGGCGTACAGCAGGATGGCGGCTCCCCCCGGCAGGCCGAGCCACCGTTCTCCGGCCCACGCCACAGTCAACAGCAGGCCCGAGCCGAGGCTCAGCGCGAGCTCCGTGTTCTTCCGGAGCCACGCTACGGGAGCGCCCACGCTCAGGCGTGAGGAAGACTCTTCCGATCGGGCGCCGTACCCCATCGCCCGGAGACGCTCCTCGACCTCCTCTACATCGATGATGCGCCGATCGAACTCCACGCCCACGCGCTGGGCCGCCACGTTGGCCGAAGCCGAGAGGACGCCCTCGACCGCGCGCAGTCCGGACTCGATGCGACGTACGGCATCCTCCGCGTCCACGGCGCGGATGGACAGAGAAGCATGGCCGAACCGCTCCCCGATGCGCGCACCGGCGCGCTCGGCGGCCCGCTCGATCTCCGCCACGCTCACCACGGCCGGGTCGTAGTGGACGCACAGTGCCGCCGCGCCTTCCGCTTCCAGTGTGACGTGGGCCCGCGTGATTCCTTCCTTCAGCGAGACGATCGTCCGCAAGCGGCGTACGCAGTCGTCGCGCTCGTCCGGGATCTCCGGTAGAAGCACCATGAGATCCAGCCGGACCCGATCGCCGGCGCCGCTCATACCGCGACCGGGCCCCGCTCTCCCGTCTTGATTCTGAGCGCGTCGTGGATCGGCACGACGTAGACCTTGCCGTCTCCCGCCTCTCCCGTGTGGGCTTCCTGGAAGATCGCGTCGAGGACGGGCTCGACGAGGGCCTGGGGCAGGGCGATCTCCACCCTGCTGGTAGCCGTGAAATCGGTCAGTTCCGCTCGCGAGTCCCGCGGTGTTTCCGCCTTCTCATGACCGTGACCCCGAGCGTCGCTGACCGTCATGCCCGGGAAGGCCGGGAGTTTTCGGAGCCGACGCGCGACGCTCTCGACGCGGTGTGGGGGCAGGAACGCGATCACCATCTGCATGTTCATGGGTCGTATCTCCTTAGAAGCGTGTCGGCTCGCGGTGCATCCAGCGGTACAGCACCGGAAGCACGAGCAACGTGAGCGCCGTGGATGTGACGAGACCACCGATGACCGCGACGGCCAGAGGGCGTTGGACCTCCGAGCCCGGTCCGGTGGCGAGGAGGAGGGGGATCAACCCCAGGCTGGTGGTGGCCGCCGTCATGAGCACCGGCCTCAGCCGGAGGAGCGCGCCCCGTTCGACCGCGTCCCGAATGGGGAGCCCGTCTTCGACACGGAGCTGGTTGAAGTAGGTGACGAGTACGAGCCCGTTCTCCACCGCGATGCCGAAAAGCGCGATGAAGCCCACGCTCGCGGGCACACTCAGGCTGAGCCCTCCGAGAAGCAGCGCGATGAGGCCGCCGACAAGGGCCAGGGGGATGTTGAGGATGATGAGCAACGCTTCTTTCAGGCTGTTGAAGGAAGCGAAGAGCATCGAGAAGATGAGCAGGACGGTGATGGGCACGACCACCGCCAGCCGCCGGTTCGCGGCCTGTGCCAGCTCGAACTGCCCGCCGAACGTGAGGAGATAGCCCGGTGGCAGGTCCACGGACTCGCCGATGACTACCTGGGCGTCCTCCACGAAACTTCCGATGTCGCGCCCGCGCACGTTCATCTGGACCGTGATAAAGCGCTGATTGTCCTCGCGGGAGATCTGCCTCGGACCCACCAACGTCTCGATCCTGGCGACCTGCTCCAGCGGCACGAGACCGCCGTCCGGCGTGTCGATGAGCAGGCCGCGTACGTCGGAGGGCCTCTCACGGTCCTCCTGCGCGAAACGGACGAAGATCGCCCAGCGCCGCTCCCCCTCGAAGACCTGTCCAGCCGTGGCTCCCCCGATGGCCGCCCGGATCTCCTGCTGGACGTGGTCGACGGAAATCCCGTAGCGCGCCAGGGCTCGACGGTCGAGCTCGACCCGGAGCTGCGGTTGGCCGGTCACCTGATCGACCTGCACCTCCGAGGCCCCTTCCACCTCCCCCACGACCGCCGCGATCTCCCCGGCCTTCTCGAGCAACACGTCGAGATCGTCGCCGAATAGTTTGACGGCGATCTGCGCCCGGATACCGGTCAGGAGCTCGTCCACGGCTGCAGCGATGGGTTGGGTGAAGTTGAGCTGGACGCCGGGAACCTCACCGAGTCGCTCCTGCATCGCGACCACGAGATCTTCCCTGGAATCCGCCGTCGACCACTCGTCTTGTGGCAGGAGATCGATGAACATCTCGGAGTTGTTCACCGGGTCGGCGTGGGCGCCGACTTCGCCGCGCCCGATGCGGCTCACCACCTGCGTGACCTCGGGGAACTCCATGAATTCCCGTTCGAGACGGCTGACGGTGGCCGTGGACTCGGTGAGCGCGATGGAGGGAGCCATCGTGACGCGCACCAACATGCTCCCCTCGTTCAGCGTGGGGATGAACTCCTTGCCGAGGAAGGGGAACGTGAGGAGGCCGGCAGCGACCAACGCGACGGTCATGGCGCCGACCGGCTTGGGGTGGTCGAGGGCCCAGGCGAGCAGGCGTCGGTAACGCTCCTCGACACCACCCATCCAGCGGGGACCCTCGCGGACTTCTTCGGACACCGGCCCGTCGTCGTTCGATTCACGTCGCTTCAAGAAGAAGGACGCCAGGACGGGAGCGACGGTGAGGGAGAAGACGAGCGACCCCAGCATCGCCAACGCGATGGTGTAGGCGAGGGGTCGGAACATCGTCCCTTCGACCCCCCGAAGGGTGAAGAGGGGGAGGAAGACGATGATGACGATGGCGATGGCGAACGCGATGGGTCGGCCCACCTCACGGGCCGCTCGGGCGACGAGGTGAATGCGCGGTTCGTCGGGATCCGGATTCTCGCGCAGCCATCGGAAGACGTTCTCGACGACGACGATCGCCGCGTCCACCATCATTCCGATCCCGATTGCCAATCCGCCCAGGGACATCAGGTTCGCGCTGATGCCGAACTGGCGCATGGCCAGGAACGTGAGGAGGATGGAGAACGGAAGAGACGCCGCCACGATCACCGAGGACCTCAGGTCGCCCAGGAAGACCGCCAGGACGATCACGACCAGCAGAAGTCCCTGCCACAGCGCCGTCGTCACCGTGCCTGTGGCCTGGTGGACGAGCGAGGACTGCTCGTAGTAGGGGACGAGGGAGACGCCCTCCGGCAGCGCGCTCCGGATCCTTTCCAACTGGTCGGAGACACGGTCGATGACCGTGGAGGTGTTCGTTCCCAGAAGCTTCAGGACGAAGCCCACCACGACCTCGCCTTCACCGTTGCGGGTCACCAGCCCCCGCCGGATCTCGGGACCGAGCACGACGTCGGCGACATCAGAGATCCGCAGTGGAGTCCCCTCCCGCGTCGCGACCGTGACGTTCTCGAGATCGGAGATCGTCTCGGTGAGACCGATGGACCGGACGAGATACTCCTCCCGAGCCACCTCCAGGTAGCTCGCTCCCACGTTGACGTTGTTGGACTCCACGGCGTCGAGCACCTCGTGGAGTGAGAGGCCGTACTGACGAAGGCTCTCCGGTCGGACCACGATCTGGTACTGACGGACGTGCCCGCCGATGGAGAGGACCTCCGTCACCCCCCGGACCGTCTGCAGATTGCGCTTCACGATCCAGTCCTGGATCGTGCGCAGCTCCTCCAGCGAGTACCGTTCCGGGTCGGCGTCGAGGTAGTAGAAGAGGATCTGCCCGAGCCCGCTGGAAATGGGGCCCATCTGCGGGTCCCCGAGCCCCTCGGGGATCTGTTCCCGCGCCTCCTGCACGCGCTCGTTGACGAGCTGGCGCGCGAAGTAGATGTCCGTCCCCTCTTCGAAGTACACGTTGACGACGGAGAGGCCGAAGTTCGAGACGGAGCGGATGCGCTCCAGGCCCGGGAGGCCGTTCATCGCGACCTCGACGGGATAGGTGACGAGCTGCTCCACTTCCTCGGGCGCGAGCCCTTCCGTTTCCGTGAAGATCTGCACCAGGGCAGGGGAGATGTCGGGGTAGGCGTCGACGGGAAGGCGGGTATAGGACCACGCGCCCGCCACGAGAATGACCAGTGCGGCAACGGAGACCAGGAGCCGCTGGCGGAGCGCGAAGTCGATGATTCGATTCGTCATGGGAGCCTCCTCAATGGCCGTGGCTGCCGAACTCGCCCTTGGCGAGCTCTGCTTTCAGCGTGAATGCACCCGCGATCACCACCGGGTCTCCGACCTCGACGCCGGAGACGACCGTCACCATTCCACCGGGCAGCTCCTCACCCATGAGCACCGGACGGGCGAGGAAGGCACCCGCATCCTCTCCCGGGACCCAGACGACGTCTGTCCCTTCCACGTTCTGGACCGCGTCTCGGGGGACGGCGACGACCGTGCGGTCCTCCTCGGTGTGGATGAGGGCCGTGGCGAACATGCCCGGCTTGAGGGCCCTGTCGGTGTTGTCGAGCTCCACGCGGGCCCTCACGGTCCTCGTTGCGGAGTCGAGGATGTCCGCCACGTAGACGATTCGTGCTGGAAACGTCCGACCCGGCCATGCAGCCGTCGTGACATCGACGGGCTGTCCCTCGGCCACCGCGGCCAGGTCACGCTCGAAGATGTCGAGTTCGATCCACAGCCGACTCAGGTCGGCGATGGTGAAGAGCTGATCGGATGGACCGACGACTTCGCCTCGGCCGGCGTGGCGTTCGACGACGACCCCGTCGTACGGGGCCGTCACATCGAAATGACCACCATCGCCGTGGGACGCGACTCCCAGAATCCGGAGCCGCTCCTCGGCGCTGCGTCGCCTGGCTTCCACGGTCCGCAACTCAGCTTCTGCGTCGAGGACTTCGCGCCGGCTCGAAATCCCCTGAGCCTCGAGCCTTACCTCTCGCTCGTAGTTCTCCTTCGCGATCTCGAGCAACGCTTCGGCCTCGGTCAACTCTGCTCGGGTCGTCCCCACTTCGGAGCTCTCCAGGTGCGCGAGCACCTGTCCGTCGGTGACCCGTGTCCCGAGTTCGGCACGGAGTTCCTCGACCCGGCCCTCGGTCTTGGGGCCGACGTGGCTGACCCGGTTCTGGTCGTAAGTGATCGCTCCCGTGACCTGCAGCCCACCGGACCGGCCCTCCGTCGCGATACCTACCTCGATATCGCTCAACGCCAGGGCATCGGCATCGAGGTGGACCTCCGTAGGACCACTCTCCTCCGGCGGCGCTTCCTCCTCGTGCGTATCCGGAGGAGTGCAACTGGTGAGCCCCAGGAACAGGGCGACCGAGAAGGGTGCCAGGAGAAGGCGCGCGCATCGATTCGTACTCATCAGTTCATCCCCGCAGTGAAGGTCAAGCCATCGAGAATCGTGCCTGTGGCGCTTTGCAGATCCGTGAGCGCCCGCTCGCGCCGTTCCCACGCATCCCAGTAGCCCAGCTCGGCGTCGAGGAGTTGATTCCGGACGAGCAGCAGGCTCGCCAGGTCGATCTTGCCCTCCCGATACGCGATATCGAGGAGGCGCTGGTTCTCCCGACTCGGGCCGAGCAACTCGGCTTCCAGGAGTTCGACTTCGTCGGCCACGGCCTGGTAGCGCCGATACGCCTCTTCGACCTCGATCCGCACGCGTGCTTCCGTGGCGCGCAGTTCCGAGCGTGCCCCGGAGAGTTCCGCAGAGCGCCTGGCCGTCGCACCCTGGTTGCGGTTGAAGAGCGGGAACTCGAGCCCGACGGCTACACCGAGACGCGGGTCGACGAGGGGGTCTTCACGGGTCAGCAGGGCGGCCAGGCGCAGGTTGGGCAGCCGTTCCCGGCGGGCCAGGCGTTCGTCCTGCCGGGCCCGCTCGAGTTCCTGTTCATTGGAGCGGAGGTCGGGGCGATCGGTCGTAGCCCGACTCAGTGCCGCGTCGAGCGAAGCGGGCGCCTCTCTTTCGGGCTGGTCCGCGGGCCCGACCGTCCGGATCTCCGTACGCGGGTCGACGCCGAGTAGCCTTCCGAGCTCGAGCGCCGCCGACGTGCGGGCCGCCCGCTGCTCCACGGCTCGGGCTCGGGCCCGTGCGGCTTCCACCGCGACCAGGTTGGCTCCGAGAAGGCTGACTTCCCCCTCAGCGAGCTGTGTGCGCACCGCAGTCGCAAGGCGTTCATTGGCCCCCTCGATGGCGGAGAGCAACGCCACCCGCTGTTCCGCGGCGACCAGGCGGTGGTAGGATCTCTCCACCTCGGCGAGAGTTCGCCGCCCAGCGTCACGGAAACGGCTGTCGGACGCCTCGACCGCGCCCGCCGCGGCGTCGATTCGCAGCCCTCGCTGGCCAGCAACCTCCAGTTGGATCCCCAGCTCGGCCTCGTACCGCTGACTGAGGCCGTCTGACGGGGACCGTGACTCGAAGAGAAGCTCGGGGTTGAAAGGGAACGCGGAAGCTCCGCGCGCGTCGCCCCGAACAGCGACGGGGTCCCATGAGCGAGCCGCGAGGTCGGGACTCGACTCGATGGCTATCGCGACGGCTTGCGAGAGTGAGACGGTCAGGGTGTCGCTCGGCACCGTCTGGGCCGACGAATGCTTGCCCCACAGGGCAAGTAAGGCGAGTGCGCTGAACGCGACGCGCCCGAATAGGATGTAGCTGGACAAGATGACGCTCCTCGTCTCGGCACGGGCCGCGCCTCCCCCTGGGTAGAGGGCTGCGCGGGAACACCGGACGCGAAGGTCCGGTGGTCACGTGCTCGGGTGTTGGAATGCCGACGTCAGCGAGGATGCCGGGTCGGCGGGAGAACGAAGGGCGTCAGACCTTCGGAGGGTGAAAGAGCGGCACCGTGTATACACCGCCGCGCACAGGGGCTGCCTGTGGGGGCTCGGTCCTCAGAGTGTGGACGAGCAGGAGCGGCGCGCTTTCCGCCGGGAGGCTCACGCTGTGCGTGTGCGTGCAGTGGTCACCCGACGTCCCGTGCTGATGGTCCGGACCGTGCTCAGCGTCCGAGACGGGTTCCTCGTGGCCGTGCTCGCCGCCGGGGGCTTTCGCCTGATGATCGGCGGCGGCGACGACGGACTCGTGATGCACCTCACCGTCACGTAGCTGTCCCACGACCACCTCGACGGAGGTGGCGACGTAGCCGAACAGGAGTAGGGTCGCGATAAGGGTGCGGAAGAGCATGACCACAAGATACAAGTTCTCGGCTGTTGCCCAAATCTAGCTGAGTCAGACGTATCCACTCGATGCGGGAGATTGACGCCCATTCGGGTCGGACAGCGCACTCGACCGGGGCCCGGACGGAAGACTGTCGACCTCGCACCATAGCCACCAAAGAACCTGTGTACGTTCGTGTGTACGTTCGCGTGCACAATCTCCGTGAATCCGGCCGTCCCCCTACCCTACCAATCACAAGAAAACCCCGACACTCCACGGATGCCGTGAAATGCCGGGGGTCTCGGGCGGGCTTGTAAGGCAGGTGCTCTAACCAAGCTGAGCTAAGCGCCCTGAGGGCTTCAAGCTAAAGCAGTCGTTGGGTTTCCGGAATCTGCCTCGCGGCGCGGACACGAGCCGCCCACGGAACTCAGCCCTTGATCGCTTCCTTCACGAGCGCTCGGATCTGCTGTCGGAGTCGCCCTGGGTTCGCCGGCGCGCTCTGCCACGCGGTGACCAGGACGGTACCCGAGCTCGGATCGACCCAGAACTCGGTCCCCGCACTGCCGTCCCACCGGTACTCCCCTTCTCGCGCTCCGGGCCCCGCAGCCTCCGCGTCGACGACGACACGCACACTCCCCATCCCCCACCCGGCCCCTCCGCCACGGGTCGCCAGGATCTCGTCGGGAAGGCCGTTGGACACCAGACGCGCGACCGACGCCTCGTCGAGAAGCCGCTGACCGTCGAATACCCCTCCGTCCAGCAACATCTGCGAGAACCGGAGGAAATCGGGGACGGTCGAGACGAGCCCGACGGAGCCCTCCATGAGGGCGGGTCGCTCCGTGAACGGGACCTCCTCCATCCGGTGAGGCGTGAGCCCGCCCTCGTCCGAAGTGGCGTACACGGAGGCGAATCGCTCGAGCTGTTCCGGACGCACATGGAAGCCGGTGTCGGTCATCCCGAGCGGCCCGGTGATCCGTGTCGCGACGAACTCGTCGAACGACAGGCCAGACCATACCTCGACCAGCCGCCCGAGCACGGTCGGTGACGCGGAGTACCGATACCGTGTACCGGGATCACTGCGCAGAGGTACGGCAACGATGTTGTCGATGAACTTCGGAAGTGTAATGGCCCGGGACCGCACCCCGGCTTCGCGATACTCCGGGGACGAGCGATGGCTCAGCCCGGCGGTATGAAGCAGGAGGTGCTCGACGGTAATGGGCCCCACCGGCGGCCGCGTTGTCCCGTTCTCCTCGAGCACCACGACGTCTGCGAACCGAGGCAGGTAGTCGGACACCGGGTCGGTGAGCTCGAACCGCCCTTCTTCATGGAGCATCATGACGGCCACCGCCGTGACGGTCTTGGTCATCGAGTAGATGCGAAAGATGGTCCGCTCCGTCATCGGCGCACCCGTCTCGAGGTCCTGCGCGCCGACCGACTCCAGATACGCCACCTGCCCGTGCCGAGCCACGCCGACCACCGCCCCGGCGATGGTCCCTGCCTCGACGAACTCCTCGACGAGGCGGGTGACCTCGTCCAGGCGATCCGAATCGAGACCGGCATTTCCCGGTGAAACGCGAGGTAGCGGCTCTTGTGCCTCCGCGGGTGCGAGCGCCACGCTCCAGCTGAGTAGCACGCCCAAGCCGAGGAGCACGAGCCCGGCGCGGGTCGGCAGAGGTCGAACGCCGCGGCGGCGGCCAGAATCCGGTATGCGCATGGCGACGAAGCTACGCGCTCCGCCATGAAGCCGCGAAAGGGCGCCGGCCCGCACCATGGGCCTCGCCGACTTCGGTCAGCGGCCTTCGTCCATCAACTCCACCACCCTGCCCTCGAGCCGCGTCAGCCCCGCCGCTTCCCCCACCTCGAGAGCCTCCTCGGCACTCGCCCCATCCAGCCAGAACGCCTTGAGCGCGAACATCGCCCCCACGCGATTGCTGCTCGCGCAGTAGAGGACGGTGGGCGCTTCACCGCTTTCTTCGAGGATGGCGGCGAAGGCCTCTACGTTGGCTCGGGTGAGATCGTCGCCCCCCGAGATGGGCAGCCGTCGAAAGTCGTACGAGCCGTCCGCAGCCTGGGCCTCTTCCCAGCCGGCCCCTTCCTCGGCGGCGGGTCGGAGTGAGACGAAGTTCTCGAAACCGGCTGTACGAAGAGCCTCGAGCTGCTCCTGGGTGGGCTGGCCCGCACTGACCACGCCCTCGAGAGGCATTCGCGCATTCGGGACTCCGAGGTCGGTGGGTACGGTGAGGGGAGGCGTCGGTCGCGCCTCGGACGCCACCGGCTGGCTCTCCTCCGAACCGGGATCGGGCTGATCAGAAGGCGAGCATGCTAGAATGACGACAACGAGAAGAGCGGGGCCAAGACGGAGCATGGTCGAGCGGGGAAGGAGGTGTGTTGGAGCCGATCACGTCGACTCGCTGTCGTCCGCGGGGCTGGTGCACTGCGCGTCGTTGGGATAATCGGTGTCCCCATCGCCATCGTTGTCGATGCCGTCGGCGCACGCCGCCGGGTCGGAGCCACCGCCATAGAGCTGCGTGATCATGGGCACGTAGATGTCGTTGATGAGCTGCACCGATTCCGACGTGGGCGCCACGGTCGTCAACCCGCTGTAGAATGCGCTCGTGCCCGGCACGACGATGACGTGGATCCGGGAGAAGATAGTGAAGTCACCGACCCGAAGGAGTTGGGCGGCTACGGACTCGGGGCCCAGGATTCCCGTGGTCTGGGCATTGATCTGACACACGACCGTCGTGCCGGCCGGGTTCCCGATGAAGTTACGGGCCGTGTTGAGCTCCGCATCGAGAATGGCGGCCGACGTGAATCCGCCGGTGATCTGCCCGTTCAGCATGTACCGCCACACCGCCCGGTTGTCGGCGCGAATGAGATCGGCGCCCGCGACGGTCCCCGGGAAGGCGAACCCCGACACGTCGACGGCGTCGGAGACCGTCCAACCCTGGGGCACCATGAAGCCCAGCAACAGACTGGTGGAGTTGGAGTACGGGCTCTGGGCGAAGTCGATGTCGAAGGGAATGGTGAACGCCGTGGACGGCAGATCGCCCCGCGGAATGCCGTTGATGAAGTCCCAGAAGACCGCTTCGAGGCCGGTCACGTCGGGACAGAGTTGAGACGTGGCCGAGCTGGAGGGACCGACTCCGTCGTCGCCGCCGCAGGCCGCGACGGTCACACCGAAAGCTACGGCTACGAGTAGGTGCGTGCGCTTCATGGGTAGTGATCCTGGGGGGGATGGTCTGGGGGGGAAACAAGCTCTTCACGGCAACCTTCGGGAGGGAGGGTCGCTCGAGGGCAGAGAGTATCGCCGGACCTGTCGTGTGTCCACCGACGTGCGCGACAGACTCCCATGTCGTATCTCCGACGTATCACCCCGTCGTCCCCGGAGCGGAGCGCCATGATGTCCGATCCGCTGAACGGAGTCCCCTACTCCATCCGCAGCGCCTCCACCGGGTCCACCTTGGTCGCTCGCCGAGCGGGTACCCACGTGGCAACGAGTACGGCTGTGATCAGCACCAGGGAAACGCCCACGTAGGTGGACAGTTCCAGGACGGCGATCCCACTCATGCCCACGGCGAGAATCCTCCCGGCTCCGTAGGCCAAGATCAAACCAAGCGCCACCCCGATGGCTCCCGTCACCACGCTCTCGCCCAGTACGGCACGGCGGACGGCCGACCCGCTGGCGCCCATGGCCATCCGTACACCGATCTCCTGCTGGCGACGACTCACCGAGTGGGCGACGAGACCGTAGACGCCGGCCACGGCCAGGAGGAGCGCCAATACGCCGAAGCTCCCGAAGAGCGTCGTGAGGAAGCGGATACCGGCGAGATCGGCGGCGTGGGCTCGCCGGAGGGTCTGGAGGCCGGCCAGCGCGACGTCGGGGTCGAGCTCCGACATGACGCCACGCACCGCGGCGATGGCGTTGTCCGGATCTCCGGTTGTCCGTACGAGGAAGGCCATGGATCGACGGACGGACTGGGAGCGCGGTACGTACACGGCCGGCATCGGATTCGGCCGCGCCACACCGTTGATCTGGATGTCCGGCACCACGCCCACGACGGTTCGCATCAGGTTCTCGTCGTATACCGAACGCACCCGACGCCCGAGGATGTCCCCGTCGGCGCCCATGCGACGGGCCATGGACTCGCTGACCAGGGCCACGGGCTCGGTCTCGCCTCGATCCTCGGCGCCCAACGCCCGACCTTCCCGAGGCTGTACGCCCAGCGTAGCGAACCAGGACGGATCGATCTCGATCCAGGCGGCATCGTAGGCGTTGCCCTCCGGGGGCATGGGATCCCCCTCGAAGCCGAACGCCCGCTGCAAGGACAGCCCACCCGCCCCGAGAGGGAGGCGCGAGGTCACGGTGGCCGAGGCCAGCGCGGGATGGCCTTCGAGTCGCTCCCGGGCCAGGGCGTAGAAGCCCTCGATGAGGGCGTCGTCGCCATAGCGTGTGGCCGGGAGACGCACACTGAAGGCGAGCACGGCGTCGGCTGCGAAGCCGGGATCCGTGGCGATCTGACGCTGGAAGCCGCGGATGGTGAGGCCGGCGCCCACGAGTAGCGTGAGGGAGAGAGCCACCTCGACGACGACCAGCCCCTGACGCAACCGCCGGGCGCCTCGCCCGGGGCTCGCGCTGACCCCGCCCTCTTTGAGGTTCTGGGCGACGGAGACCCTGGAGGCCCGGTACCCCGGGAGGATGCCAGCCAGGAGCGCCGCGAAAAGGCTCAGCGCGATCCCGGCGCCGAGCACGGTGGGATTCAGTTGGGGGTCTCCTAGCGCCGTGATCTCGGGCGGCGCCAGCGAGAACGCCCGATCGAGAGCCAGGACGCCGAGCCCGACCCCGAGGGCTCCTCCGGTCAACGCGAGGAGGACGCTCTCGCCCAGGACGATGAACGCGAGGCGTGACCGACCCGCCCCCAGCGCCGAGCGGAGTGACAGCTCGCGGGCCCGTCCCCAGGCGCGCACCGCCAGCAGAGCCGAAGCGTTCAAGCAGGCGATGACGAGGACGAAGAACACGGCGCCGCCGAGGGTGGCGAAGAGGGATCCCGCACCGTCGCCGCCCTCCGACGAGTGGAGGGGCAAGGCGAGAGCCTCGATCCCCACGTCGCGTTCGTCGATGTCCGGACGGCTGTAGATCGTGCGCGCCATCGACCGCACCTGATCCGAGGCCTCGCCCACCCCGACTCCAGGCTGGAGTCGGGCGATGACCTGCCAACTGTGGTTCGATCGCACGTCGACGTAGTCCGGCACCACGGAACCCCACTGGAGCGGTACCCAGACGTCGGTCCCTGCAGGCCACCCGTGCCGATCCTCGATCACTCCGACAACCGTGTGGGGGACGCCATCGAGGCGCACCTCGGAACCCACCACCGTGGAGTCCCCTGCCAGCCCACCCAGCCAGAACGACTCGGACACGACCGCCGTCAGCGGTTGGGCGGGATCATGGTCGGAGGGCTGAAACGCACGCCCGAGTCGGGTGGGCGAGCCCAGGGTCTGGAAGAAGTCCGCGTGGACCGACGTGGTGCGCACCCGACGGGGCTCCCCCTCTCCGGCCACGTCCTGACGTTGGACGCGATAGAGGGAGGAAGCCTCGAAGAGGTCGGTGCGTGCCGTGAAGTCGGCGAAGTCCGGCCAGGAAACGCTGAACTGGCTCAGGTCCCGTCGCGGCTGCGAGCTGAAAATGCGCACCAGCCGATCGTTGTGCTCCAGAGGCAGCGGTCGGAGGAGAAGGGCCTCGGCGAGACTGAAGACCGCAGTCGCCGCCCCCACACCGATGGCAAAGGTGATGACGGTGAGCCCCGTGAAGCCGGGCTGGCGGACGAGCGCTCGTGCCGAGTGCTTCAGATCGGTGAGCCATCCCCTCATCACGGCCTCCTCCCGGCGTGCGAACCACGCGTGTCGAATCGCTCCCAAAGCGAAGAGGGTGAGCTGGGCACGCCCCTGGCCCATTCGGCGTCGATGTTCCACCTCGGCGTCCCACTGACGTCTCCATCGGGCCCGCCGGTGGACGGGCACCAGACGTGCGGCCAGGGCGACGATGCGGTTCGCCGTGGTCGCCGACCCACTCACGCCCCCTCCGCTTCGCCCATGGCGTTCCGGTCTGCCGGGTACGCCACCCCGTCTATGGTCAGCGGCGCAAGCGACCCGTAACGGTGCAACGCGGCGATAAGCTCACGCTTGCCGTCGTCGGTGATCTCGAAGTAGCGCCGCGGGGGCCGCTTTTCGTCGTGAGCCACCTCGGCGTCCTCCCATCGCGAGCGAGCGAACCCCCGCCCTTCCAGCCGGTCCAGCGCCGGATAGACCGTTCCGCTGGTGAGACCCGTCGCCTCGATGACATCGAATCCGTACCGGTGCCCTCGAGCCAAGGCGTGGAGCACCATGATCGTCCCCACCGGCAGCGCTCGTCCCATGTCTCCTCTCTAGCTATGTTGCCATTCAACATATCGAGGTTGGAGACAAGAAGAAAGAAGTGTCAGCGTCGTCCGGCCTGCCCCACCGGCCCGAGCCGGGCATCGAGCCAGCGCAGCGTGTGGGCGATCACCTCGTTGTTGGGCGGTAGGTGTCCGGCGTCGAGCACCACGAACTCCTTGTCGGCATCTGGTACGTCGATCATCTCGAAGAACGGCACCTGGCTTTCCCGATACGGGTGCATGAAGTCGTACAGGCCGTTGATGACCATCGTGGGCGTGGTGATCCTCGAGACGTGATTCCACGGCGCCACCTCGTCGGGCACGGTGCCTCGCCAGGCGGGATCGAGGGCGGCGCCGATGAGGACCGAGGTCTCAAAACGCTTCTCGAGGGCGACGGGAACGGCGAGTTCGGCCCCGAAGCTCAGTCCGAGGTACGCGTTGGCTCCGTTGTCGAAGCGGTCGTCTTCCTCGAGGAGGTCCAACGTCCGCATGATGTCCTGGGTCATCCAGATAAGGCGCTGCCGCTGCTCGGCCATCCCGAGGGCCGGCTCTTCGAAGCGCCGCTCGTACGTCCCCTTGAGTACGGGATAGAGCAGAGCCCGACCGCTACGGGGAATGAACATGAGCTCGGACATCTCGCTCACGTTGGTTGACGAGGATTGAGCGCGGGCAGCGGCCCCGGGGAAGTAGACGACCGACTGATAGGGCGTGGGGACGTCCGTGGGCAAGAAAACATGGACCGAGAGCCGTTCGCCCAGGTACGCCGCGTCGATCTCCACCAAATAACGGGTCCAGGCGTCGGTCTCGCCTCGAAGGGCCCACTCGGCCTCGAGAGGCCTCGGGTCATAGTCGAAGAAGGACGCGTACACCCGGTACGTCGCGTCGTCGACGGGCTCGAAACCGTTGAAGTCGAAGATGGGCAGGTCGATGGCTTCGTATAGCGCCGGGCTGAGCTCTGCTTCCCAGGAGGCGCACCGGAACCCGTTCTCGGGACTCCGTGACCACGGGTCGGTAGCGTCGTGGTCGGTGTACAGGTGGGCCGGCGACAGCCATGAGCCCCCGAGGACGTAGCGGTCCGATCCCGCCGCGTTCCACACCCACTCCCTCACGTTGCCCGCCAGATCCGCAACACCGAGGACACTCACCGCGTCCGCAGTTCCCACGGCGACGGGCCCTTCACCGTCGACGAGATTCGCGTGAGACAGGATCCCGTCGAACGCCGAGACCCCGCCAGCGTCGGCGACCTTCCAGTGGTAGTACGTCGGAAGTTCGAGTCCCCGCCACGAACAGTAGGCGACGGCCTCGTACCAACTCACTCCCTGCACGGGGAACTCGTCGCGCGCCTCGGGGGGTCGGCTGAGCTCCCACTCGGAGGGTCCCGGGCGGCCGGTGGCGTCCACGAACTCTCTCCGGAACCGCTCCAGGTCCACCTCGACACCGCGGGCCTCGAACGGCTCGACCCAGATGTCCGGGTTCCAGTCGGTGACCTCCAACAAGAACTCCCGGTACTCCTGGTTGGTCACTTCGTACTCGTCGATCCGGAACCCCTCCAGGGGAATCTCGGTCGTGCCCAGGACGTAGCTCGTGCTCGCGATGGGCACGACACGCCTCACGTCGACGGGAACCAACTCGACGTCTCCCAGCCCCCATACGGGCGCGAAAGAGAGCACGCGTTTGTGGTGCCCCGCCAATGTGAAGCGGAGCAGCAACTCCTCCTCGGGCAGGTCCACCGAGGCCGTCGGCGTCGTACCGATGGTGGTCCACACCGAGTCTTCCGGATCGTAGGGCCGGTATTCGACCGTTGCCCCCGGTGGGTCGCTGGTCAACGCGGCGGACACCGCAGCCGCGTCGTACAGGTCGGACAGGACGGGATCGTCGGGCATCGCCTCCAGGGCCCTGGAGGCGAGGAGGAAGGCCTCCGCCGTTTCCCCCACCCCCAGCAGTCGCTCGATCTCGGGAAGCGCCTCGACGCGAGCCCACCGCGCATCGTCGTCGCGCAGCAGGGCCAAGGAGGCCGAGCCTGTGGCGACGAGCGCTACGACGGCCATGGCCATCACGGTAGGGCGGAAACTGGCCCTTGCGCCCGACGACGCACCCAGCGCATCCCGAGCCGCCCCCCGCAAGGCGTCCGCGAACGCGCCGGCGGTCTGGTGCCGGTCTCCGGGCTCCCGGGCGAGGGCTCTGGCGACCACGTCGGATACGGGCACCGGAATGCGGTCGTCCACGGACGCAGGCGGTGGCGGACCCTCGGTGAGGACCTTGGCCAAAGCCGCGCGCGGGGAGAGGTCCGCCAGCGGGCGCTGGCCGGTGAGCATTTCATAGGTCAGCGCGCCCAGCGCGTAGACGTCAGAGCGAGCGTCGACCTCCGCCTCTCCCGCCGCCTGCTCCGGACTCATGTAGCCGGGGGTCCCGATGGACGAGCCGGTCCGGGTCAGGCGATCCGACGCCTGGGATTCCAGCGCCAGCGAGATCCCGAAGTCTGCCAGGAGGGGTTCGCCGTCGGCCACCATGACGTTGGCCGGCTTCACGTCCCGGTGAACGACCCCCTGGCGGTGAGCATGGTCGAGCGCATCCCCGAGCGCGGCGCCGTACCGGACGGCCTCATCCACCGACAAGGCCCCTGAAGCTTCCAGCCGCTCTCGCAGCGACGCCCCGTCCACGTAGGGCATGACGTAGAAGAGGAGGCCGTCCGCCTCTCCCGAGTCGAAGAGGGGCAGGATGTGCGGGTGCTGAAGGTTGGCCGTGGTCTGGATCTCGGCGAAGAAGCGCTCCGCGTCGACCTCCGCCGCCAGCTCGGGCTTGAGGACCTTAACGGCCACCGGCCGGTGGTGCTTGAGATCGCGTCCGAGGTAGAGCCGGGCCATGCCGCCCTCACCGAGCTCCCGCTCTACCTCGTAGCGGTCGCGGAGCTCGGCGTTGAGACGATCGATGACGGACATGTGGAGCCCTCTACGGAACGGTCTCACCCACATTCCCCCCGCGCGGTGTGCGTCGCAAGTGGGCTACTGCCCGCCTCAGTCGCAGCGGAGGCTGATCTCCTCGGTGCCTCGGGTCCCGCCGGGGCGACGATAGTTCAGCGCCATCTGCCACTCGAAGGGAACCGGCCACGAGCGCGAGAAGATGTTCGTCGACGCGGACGTACCGGACACGACGATATCCGAGCCGAAGCGTGAAGCCATGAACGCGGCACTGCGGCGCTCGCCACCCAGGTAGGAGTCATCGGCAATCGACCGAAACGCGAAGTCCGCCTCTCCGATGACCCCTTCCTCACCGTCTTCACCGGTCGCTGTGGCGGTGAGCCGCATCTGGCACACGACTCGTGTGCCGAGACTGTCGGTCACGGTCTCGGAGCTCACGAGCTCCGCCTCGTAGTCGATTTCGAAGTCGTTGGCGAAGATCCCGATGCACCCCCCGAAAAGGAGTGGAGCGAGAAGGGGAAGTGCTTTCATGGCGTCGGGCGCAACATGTCTGTTCGAGGTGGCGTCATCGAGGGGGGCACTGACATGCGCCACCGCCTTCCGACATGAACTCCGTGCCGGAAGGCGGTGGTATCGAGCCTGTGCAGCTCTGCCAGCGAGGTGGCTACATCACCACACGCAGGTACTGCATGACCTTCGTCATGTACTTCTCGAAGAAGAACTTCTGGATGTCCATCATATCGATCTCGCGGCCCTGTATGTAGGACTGCTCGATGTCGCTGGTCATGTCGAGAGGCGTTCCCGTGGTGATCAGGAACGTGGCCTGCTTGCCGGGCTCGAGGGATCCGACCCGGTCATCCACGCCCATGAACTCGGCGGCGTTGATGGTGACCGCCTTCAGCGCTTCTTCTTCGGGCAGCCCGAACGCCACGGCCACGCCCGCTTCCCAGGGGAGGCGGTTGGAGTACAGCGATCCGGAGCCACCCGAGATGGCGAACCGGACGCCGGCCTCGTGCAGACGAGCCGGCATGGTGTACGCACCATCGTACCCTTCGTACTGTCGATCGGGGGCCGCCATGGTCGAGGTGAGGATCACCGGAATGTCGTTGGCCACCAGGCGATCGGCCACGTGGATGGCGTCCTGCCCACCGCGGATGACGATACGGATGTCCTCCTCCAGCGCCCAGGTGATGGCATCATTGATCTGCGCGGCACCGTCGGCCGCGATCATCACCGGGATCTCGCCGTCGAAGACGGGCATCATCGCCATGTAGCGTGAGTCCGTCGCCACCTCTTCACCGGCGGCGACCGCGTCTCGGTAGGCTCGCGCCTCGCCGAAGAACTCCTTGAGCTGCTGGACCTGCTCCTCGTAGCTGGGCGGATCTTCCTGCTGACCACCGAAGCCCCCGAAGCCGCGGAACCGGCGCGGGTTCGGATTCGGCCAATTCACGTTCAGGGCAGCCGCAGACTCCATGGACATCTCCTCCCAACTCCACCCCTCGAGGCTGAGCGCCGACGACATACCGGACACCAGCCCACCACCGGGCGTGCTGAATGCCACCAGCACGCCAGCCGAACGGGTGGTCCCGATGTGCCTGCTCTCGGCATTCACCGCCACGTCGGCCCGGACGTTGGGGTTGAAGTCACCCAGCTCGTTGACGTCGTTGGAGACGCCGACCGCGCCGATCTCGGCGATGCCCACGGTGCTGTAGGCATCGATGAGGCCCGGGTAGATGTGCTTGCCCGTGCCATCGACGATCCGCGTTCCCGCCGGAATCGTGATATCGGCGCCAATGGCCGTAATGAGGCCGTCATCGAAGAGGATGGTGCCGTTCTCGATGACGCCGTTGGTCACGGTGTGGATCGTGGCGCCCTGAATGGCCACGGGCACCGATTGCGGCGGAACGGTCATGCGCACCTGAGCATCCAACGCTGCTGGCGCGATCACCGCGACGGCCGCCGCCACTCTCACTGCGTTCTTGATGGTCGTCATGTCACTCGCCCCCCGCGCGGCGTCCGTTTCCGTTTCCGTTTCCGTTCTGCGATGCGAGAACAGCCTGGATCAGACGGCTCCGCTCGTCCTGAATCTGTTCACGCAATGCCGCATCCTCCTCGAGGGAGAAATAGCGACGTCCGTCCAACCACGTCTGCTCCGCTCGCGTGAACTGCGACAGCGGATTGCCGTTCCAGACGACGAAGTCCCCGTCCTTGCCGGGCTCCAACGAGCCGACCCGGTCATCGATGGCGATGGCGCGAGCGGACTGGATCGTCACGGTCGACAACGCTTGCTCCTCCGTGAGACCGGTCCGAAGCAGCTTTCCGGCCTCCCAGTTCATGCGGGAGGCGATCTCCGAGTTGTCGGAGTGGAGAGACGTCGTGACGCCGGCCTCCATGAGGATGCGCGCGTTGTATACCGTCGCGTCGTACGCCTCCATCTTGAAGGCTCCCCAGTCGCTCCAAACGATGGCGGCGACGCCGGACTGGGCCAGCTCCGGGGCGATCTTGTACGCCTCGACGCCGTGCTGGAGCGTCTGCACCCTGAATCCGAACTCCTCTGCGAGCCTCACCAGGGCGAGGAACTCGTCGGCACGGTACCCGTGCGAGGAGATGAGCAGCTCCTGGTTCAGGATGTCGAGGATCGCCTCCATCCGCAGGTCACGACGTGGCGGAATCCCCTCGGGGTTGGCCTCCCATCGCTCCCAGTCGCGCTCGTAGTCGCGGGCGGCGAGGAAGTGATCACGGATGATCTCCTGCGTCCCCATCCGGGTGTCGGGATACCGGCCCTGGCGACGCTTGGGGTTCTCGCCCAGGGCGAACTTCACCGTGCGTGCGTCGGTGTCCATCTTGATCTCTTCCGGCAACGCACCCCAGCGCATCTTCACGATGACGTTCTCGCCACCGATGGGATTCGCCGACCCGTGCTTGATCATGGCGGTGGTGAGACCGCCGGCCAGCTGCCGGTACATCCAGATGTTGTTGTGGGTGACCACGTCACCCATCTGCACCTCGGGCACGATGGCGAAGCCCGACTCGTTGACCGAGCTCACCCCGGAATGGATGTGCGGATCGATGAGCCCCGGGGTCACGTGCTTGCCGGTCCCGTCGATCTCCACCGCCCCGCCGGGAGCGTTGAGGTTCTGACCGACCTCGGCCACCTGACCGTTCCGGATCAGGACGTCGGCGTTCTCCATCCGGCCCTGCGGTCCCATGGTCCAGACCGTCGCATTGCGGACGATGACGGCCGCAGGCTGTTCGGGAATGGAGCTGACCCCGTACTCCATCATGGGACGAATGAACGGCAGATCGAGGTCCGGCACGTTCATGGCGACAGTACCGCGCGCCGGGCCGTCGTACTCCTCCGTCCGCGAACCGCTGAAGGACGGATCCGCGCCGTTGGGCAACGCCGTCCAGCCGAAGAACTCGTCACCGGCGACGGAGCCGGCAAGGAGCACCGTGCCCTCGTACCCGATGGCGTCTCCATCGAAGCGAGCCTCCAGCCTCCCCGTCTCGGCCACCGCCTCGACGGATTGGAGATCGATGACGCCGCCGGCGCCGGTGCTCGGTCCCCCGGCGACCTCGATCTGACCCTGAAGGCGGTTCATCGGCCCTTCCAGGGTAAGGACGGCGTCGAAGCCCCACTCGTCGCTGGAGGCGATGCGCCACGTGCCTCGCGGATCGATCTGGGTCGGGCGCGTGACACCGTACACGCGACCCTGGACCCACACGTCCCGGACCTCGGCCTGCTCCGTGAACAGGTCGCCTTCCGAAACCACCAGATTCGCGATCTTGCCCTGCTCGATGGTTCCGTGCGTCCGCGAGAGGCCGAGCCACCCGGCCGGGGTGGTCGTCAGCGCGGCGAGCGCATCGTCGGGCGAGAGCCCACGAGCGACGGCGGTACGGAGATTCGGCAGGAAGTCGCCGACGGACGACATACCGTCCGCGGTGATGGCGAAGTCGACCCCGGCGTCGGCCAGCTGGGCTGGAGACGTCGGCGCGAGATACCAGTGACGCAGGTCCTGAAGCGTCACGTTGAGCGCCGCCTCCGGGTCCGTGACGTCCGGAGCGTCGGGGAAGTCCAACGGGACGATGAGGGGGTCGCTCTGACCCCGCAGCACGTCGATGATCCGGTACTCCTGACCGCTGCCACGATACCAGGCCTGCACACCGAACTCGGACGCGATGTCGCGGGCCCGCAGGTACTCCTCCTCCGAGGACGTCTCGAAGACGACGGGCTGGCCACCCTGAACCACCGGCTCGAGGGCCTTCAGCGCCTCACTCGTCTCCGGCGGCAGGAACGCGCGACCGCTGGACTCGTAGGCATCCCACGCCCGGATGTACCAGTCCGCGTCCATGAAGGTCTGCTTCATGAGCGCGGCGGTACCCATCGTCGAATTCGGATACGATCCGCCGAGCTGGAACGACCGTTGGAAGCCGATGGCCTGCACCACGTCGGGTACCAGAACCCGGTCGCGGACACCCGCGTCACCGAGGTTGACCACCGAGCCGGTGCCGCGGAAGATGCCCTGGCCCGGCACGACGAGCGCCGTCCCGAAGCCTTGCGAGCGAAGCGCGGCACGCCGCGCCTCGTCGTCCTGGAGGTTGGCCGTGGTGCTGAACCAGGCCCGCACCTGCGGATTCCAGTGGGTCGGCCCCACGTCGCCACCCTCCGGCACCGCGTCCATGCCGAGATCGGCGTGGGCGTCGATGAAGCCGGGGTAGACCGTGTGACCACTAAGGTCCCACACGCGGGCGCCCGCCGGGGCATCACCGCCTCGGGACACGCTCTGGATGACCCCGTTGCGGATGACGATGGTGGCGTCGTCGAGGACCTGGCCGGGAGCAGTGACGGCGCGGGCATTCACCAGCGCGTGGTACCCTGTCCCATTGTCCCGCATCCCGTCGACCGGCTGGGTACGCCTGGCCTGCTGTGCATCCACGCTGCCTGCGAAGAGGAGCGCGAGTGCCGTCCCGGAAAGGAGTAGCCGGTGGAGCCGTGGTCTCATGCCGAAAGACCTCCAGTTGAATGAAGCACCCGCCACCGACGTCCGGCGCGGGACCGTCATGGTTCGAATCGAGCTTGGAAGAATAGGGACCGGCCTGAAGGCCCGCCACCGTACTTAGGAGACATCCGACCGGGCCATAGTGTTCGAATCCGGTTGTGCTTCCGGGGGCAGGATGTGGCCACACGTCGTGAAAACGGGCGCGGGAGCCCATGGACTGGCTCCCGCGCCCGGCTGTAAACCGCGTCCGCGAAAAGAAGCGGACCACCGCCCGACACCCAGCGGCGGTGCGCCCCGCCGCTGATGCGGTGTCCTCGTCAGTCGTTCAAGGTGGGGTAGTCCACATAACCCTCCGGCCCGGGTGTGTAGAACGTCGACGGATCCGGGTCGTTGAGCTCGGCACCTTCCCGGAAGCGCTGGACCAGGTCCGGGTTGGCCAGAAAGGGACGCCCGAACGCAACCAGGTCACCGCGATGGGCTGCCAGGTCCTCGTTTGCGGCGTCGAAGTCGTAGCCTCCCGAGAGGATGTACGCTCCGCTGAAGAGCTCGCGCATCCGCGTCTGGATGCTCCGGGGGACGTCGGGCGCTCCCATGGATGCATGGTCGACGACATGTATGTACGCGATGCCGATCTCGTCGAGGCCCTTCACCAGGGCTTCGTAGGTCTCGTCGATCTCGTCGTAATGGGGCATCTCGTTGAAGACGCCGTAGGGGGAGATGCGGATCCCCACTCGATCTCCGCCTATGGCCTCGGCCACCGCCCGAGCGACCTCCAACGCGAAGCGAATCCGATTCTCCAGCGAGCCGCCCCATTCGTCCTCGCGCCGGTTGGTTCCGGGATGGATGAACTGCTGGATCAGGTAACCGTTGGCCCCGTGGAGCTCGACGCCGTCGAAGCCGGCTGCCATGGCGTTGCGGGCCGCATCCACGTACTCGCCGATGGCGGCGACGACATCGTCGCCGGTCATGGCCCTGGGCTCAGGGATGGGCAGCTCCCCCTCCCCGTCCACCCACATCTTCGTTTCGGTCAGCGCGACGGCGGAGGGAGCCACCACTTCGCCGCCCTCAGGCAGATTCGCCGGATGAGTGACACGTCCCGTGTGCATGAGCTGCAGGAACGCGCGGGCACCCTCGGCATGGACGGCTTCGGTCACCGGACGCCAGCCATCGATCTGCTCTTCGGTGAAGATGCCCGGAATCCGAGGATAGCCGAGACCGTTGGGCGACGGAGCCGTCCCCTCGGTGACGATCAGCCCCGCCCCTGCCCTCTGTCGATAGTACTCCACGACCAAGTCGCCCGGGACGTTGTCGATGGATCTGGAACGCGTCATGGGGGCCATGACGAAGCGGTTCTTCACCGCGTGTCCCTTCAGGTCGAAGGGCTCGAGGAGTGCGGCGGTGGCAACGGTGGAGTGGGACATGCTGGCCTCTCGGTCTACTTGGTCGATTATCAATCGACCATTGATTAGTCATGCTTTGACTCGACCAAGTACCCAGGGATCCTGGGAGGTTCCAACCTGGAGCGGGGCGTCAGCCGGAAGAGTCTCCCCCGGGACCCGTCAGCGGCCGGGCTCTGGTAGCCAGCGCGGCCCTCCGGGCACCCCGGCCGGAACATCCGGGCGTCGCTCTTGCCAGTAGAATGACGGAAGCGAACGCTGCTCCGGCCAGACGGTGTCCAGCGTGGCAGCCTCCCAGAGCCGCCCGTTCTTCATGACATGGGACACGTCACGGCTGTTGCGGAGGTCGTCCAGGGGATCGGAGTTCAGGATCACCAGGTCGGCGAGCTTGCCCGGCTCGATGCTCCCGATGTCACCGCCGAAGCCGATGGCTTCGGCACCCATGAGGGTGGCCGCCCTCAGGGCGTCGTGGTTGTCCATCCCCGCCGAGGCCATGGACCAGAGCTCCCAATGCCAGCCGAGGCCATGGAGCTGTCCGTGTCCACCCACACCAATGCGTCCGCCGGCCTCGAAGAGGTCCCGCAGGAACTCGGCATGCTTGTAGAACACATGCTCTTCCCACCGGAACCACCCTTCCCCGCGGGTTCGCCTGGCTCCCTTGGCTTCGAGCTCGTTGTAGGGCGTCCATGTCGCGAGGAGTTCGTCGTTGAAGATGTCTTCGGTGGCGTAGTAGTACTCCTCTGCCCAGGGCCCACCGTACGACACCAGAAGCGTCGGCGTGTACGTCGTCTGTGTCGTGCGATAGAGCTCGACCACATCCCCGAACAAAGGCGCGATGGGGAGTGAATGCTCGAGGCCGGGATAGCCGTCAATGGTATGTGTCAGGTTCAGCTTGAAGTCGAGTCCGCCCTCGGTGGTTGGCATGAGCTCCAGCTCACGCGCCGCCTGGATGAGCCATTGCCGCTGCTGCCGGTCGCCCGCCATGTACATCTTGAACGTGGTCAGCGCGTAGTAGTCCTTGTACCGCTGAAGGACCTCCCGAGCCTCGTCCAGACTCCGGATGTTTTCGCCGCTGAAGACGCCTGGTCCCGTGTGGTAGATCCGCGGACCCACCATCTGCCCGGCCTCCACCAGATCGTGGTAGGTGAGGATGTCGGTGCTGGCCGTCTGGACGTCCTGCGTAGTGGTGACGCCGAAGGCGAGGTTCGTGAGGTACTGCCAGACCTGGTTGTGATGGACGTCGGTCAGTAGCCATTGGGTGTGGTAGTGGGTGTCGACATAGCCCGGCAAGACGACCTTGCCGCTCACGTCGATCTCCCGGGCGCCGCTCGGAATAACGACCGAGCCCCGGCGGCCCACGGCGGTGATACGGTCGTCGGTGACGACGATATCGGCGTTGTCGATGATCTCGTCGCCGTTCATCGTGATGGCCCGTCCGCCCCGCAGTGCGACGGTGCCCCTCGGAATGTCCCGGGCGTACTCCACGTCGATGCGGTATTCCTCGGGCTCATAACCGTCGTCGTCTCCGTCGTCCGACTCCTCCCCCGCTTCCTCGTCTTCGTCGGGATCCGCGTCGGCCTCGGCCTCCCTCGCCGCCTCCAAAGAGTCGCGCACGGCTTCGGCGCGGTCGAGATCGTAGACGAAATGGGCGTTGGCAAGCGACCAGCGGACGCGACGTCCGTTGGACTCCCACGCAGGGAACTGACCCCCGACATCGTCGGTCAGCCGGGTAGCGGGGAAGGACGGGCTCGACACCGACACCGTCGGCGCCTCGCCCCCCACCATGGGGACGGTCACCACCCAGAGGTCCATGCCGATCTGGGCCAGGGCCTGGTCGCCTGTAGGCGCCATGTAGACCCGGTTCGCCGGACCAGGCTCGCCACCACCCACCGGTTGCTCGCCGCGGACGACGACGTGGCTCTTCTCGTCGGTGCCGTCCCAGCGAAACGAAACCAGGCCTCGCTGCCTGTGGGATGCGTAGATCCGGTCGGGTGCGGTGGACACGAAGTGGACGCCGGCGCGACCATCCTGAGGGGCCACGCTCGTGAGGGCGCCGCCTGCGGCGGGCACCCAGACGATCTCGGTCCCGAGTCCACCACCGAAGCTCCCCAACGTTTCCTGGACGTCGCGGGCGGCGGCTCGGATGGAGACGATGCGCGCGCCGTCGGGCGACCACTCGGTCTCCCGGAAGTATCCGGCCACCTGCGTGAGTTGGGCCAGGCCGCTTCCATCGGGGTTCACGGCATGGATGTGGCCGCCCGACGCGTCGTCCCAGCTCACGAAGGCGAGCCGCCTGCCGTCCGGTGACCACGACGGTTGATGGGCACCCACTCCGTCGAGATCGACAATCCGGCGCGGCGTTCCGTCGGGGAAGTCCATGACGTACAGGTCACCGAGGGCCGTGAACGCCAGGCGCGCCCTGTCGGGCGACGGCACGGCGTCACGGATCTGGCGCGCCGTGAAGGTCGGTGAGGCCTCCACGTCATACTCGAAGGCCAGCCGGGGTCCCAGCGGGAGCTCCACGGGCGCCTCGAAGGGGATCTCGGTCTGCCCGCTACCATCCACGGCGACACGCCAAATGCGGCCGTCGAAAGAGATGATGACGTCCCGCGAGTCGGGCGTGAACGTG
>JAYMFU010102068.1:0-47547 GCA_036784835.1 Phaeophila floridearum
TGGTTGATATCGGCGACGCCGAACTCTACGTTGAAGAAAAAGGCTCCGGCTTTCCCCTTCTCCTGGTGGCGGGCCTGGGTGGCCGCGCGCAATTCTGGGATCATCAGGCCGACGCCTTTGCAGAACACTTCCGGGTCATTCTGCACGACCATCGCGGTGTCGGCCGGTCGACGCCTGACAAGGTGGTGCTCGGCGCGGAACACATGGCCGACGACCTCATCGCCCTCATGGACGCGCTCGAACTGGAGCGCGCCCACCTCGTGGGTCACTCCACAGGCGGCGCGATCGGGCAACATATCGCGCTGAAGCGACAGGACCTTCTGGACCGGCTGGTGCTGAGCTGCAGCTGGGCCGGCCCGGACGCCTACTTCACACACCTGTTCCACACCCGACGGCAGATACTGATCAACTGCGGACCGGAGGCCTATCTCACCATCGGCAGCTACCTGGGAACCCCATCGAGGACGCTGCAGCCGGCGATGCACTCCACGCGATCATTCCTTACCCAGCGCATCGAGGCCTTCCCCGGCCTGCAGGTCGAACTGAGCCGGCTCGCCGCGGTCCTGGGGCACGATCTGCGCAGTGAGGTGGGCAGGATTCGACACAGGACACTGTGCATCGGCGCCAAGGACGACCAGATCACTCCGCCCGCATTCACGGAGGAGCTGGCGGCGAGGATCGCCGGCGCAGAGCTGCACCTGCTGGAGCACGGCGGGCACTTCTGCCCGATGAGCGAGACCTCCGTCTACAATAAGCGCGTGCTGGATTTTCTGACCGACCCGGCCTGAACCGACGCAACTCAGAGGAGACCCGACCATGTTCAAACCCGGTTCCGTTGTCGTGAAGCCCGAGGAGCGACAGTCTCTCTGGCAGCCCATGCCTTCCCGTGGCTATGTCGACCTCATCCTCACTCCGGACAACATGCCCTATGACACGTTCGCGTCGGGAACCCAGGTGCTGCCACCCGGCTGCTATGTGCGCGAGCACGGCCATACCCAGAACCATGAACTCGTCTTCATTTACGAGGGAACCGGCGTCTGCACCATCGACGGCAAGGACCATGACCTTGAGCCGGGAACAACGGTGCTCTTTGCACGCAACTCCGTACACCTGCTGAAGAATACCGGGAATGAGGACATAAAGCTGTTCTGGGTGTTCTTCCCGCCTGGACTCGATGACTGGTTCAAGGCAATCGGCCGCCCACGCACGCCGGGAGAACCCATGCCGGAGCCCTTTGAGCGGCCGGAGGACGTACAGGAGGTCATGCGCAAGCTCAAGTTCATGCCGCCAAAGGCGGACAAGGGTAGCGAATGAAGATCATTACGGCATCGCAGGTAGAGAAACTTCTGCGGCCGGCACTGTGCATAGAGGCGTTGCGCGCTGCCATGATTACGGTCTCCGACGGCGGTGCGGAGCTGCCCATCCGCACTTTCATGCCCGTCGGGGGCAGCGAGGGCAAGATGGCCATTATGCCCGGCGCGCTGCGGGATCCCTGGTGCTTCGGGATCAAGCTCGTTGCCAAGTACCCACGCGAGGCCGACAGCCCATACGGGACTCACGAGGGCATGGTGTTGCTGTTCGACGCCGAACTGGGACTCCCGGCCGCCATGATGGAGGGAGCCACTCTCACCGGCATTCGTACCGCGGCCGCCAGTGCGCTGGCGACAGATCTCCTGGCCCGCGCCGACGCGCGACGCCTGCTTATCATCGGCAGCGGAGAACAGGCCCGACGGCATGTCACGGCTCTGCGCAGCGTCCGCGATTTCGAGGAAATCCTGATCTGGGGACGCTCAGCGGAGCGAGCCGGCTCGCTCGCCGATCAGCTGCGCGCGAGCGAGGGGGTCAGCATCAGCGTTGCGACAGACCTGCAGGCCGCAGTAACAGCCGCCGACGTGATTACGACCGTGACCTCGGCGTCCGAGCCTGTCCTGTACGGGGACTGGGTATCGCCCGGGACACACGTCAATCTGGTGGGATCCGCGGTACCGACGAACCGGGAAATCGATCGTGCGCTCGTTGCCCGCGCACGCTACATCGTCGACTACCGACCGGCGGCACGGGCCGCCGCCGCGGAGCTTCTCGAGGCCATCGAGGCAGGCGTGCTTGACGAATCACACATCGTTGCTGAAATCGGAGAGGTCGCTGGCGGCAATGCCATCGGGCGTCGGGATGACGCAGAGGTCACCCTCTACAAATCCCTGGGCATCGCGGCACAGGATCTGGCTGCCGCCCACGCGGTCTACACACAGGCCGTAAAGGACGATATCGGCACCGATATCGACCTCATGGATACGCGGCCATCCTGATAAAAAGTCGCCCTGATCGCACGGACACCCCGATGCGTCACTTTCAGTGGCGATAGCGGGCAAGGAACGCCTCGGACTGGAGAATCTCCTGTAACTCTGCCCCGGAGAGCGGGCTCCTGCCACCTCCCGCACAGGTAGGGTCGCTGTGCAGGCCGTGCAGCGCGTCGCGCATGCCTGCGACTGCGCTCTGCAGCACCAGACCGGGGAACAGGGCGATGCGCACGCCGAGAGCGTCGAGCGCCGCGGCGCTGGCGGCAGGGTCGTGCATCGTGTTGTAGACCAGCGGCACATCGGCGCCGACACTCTTCGCCAGGCGGGCGACATCCTCGTGGCGCACCAGGCGCTCCGCGAACACCAGATCTGCTCCCGCCTCGCGATACGCAGCGCAGCGTTCGATAGCTTCCCCCGGATCTGTCGCGTCCGTTCGCGCACTCAGCAGCATGTTCGGGGAGTCGCGGGCATCCAGCATCGCCGCAATCTTCCCCACCATCTCCTCGATACTGACCAGCGGGCGGGAGAGCAGCGCCGCCTGTGGCTTGACCAGAAGCTGGTCCTCCACCTGAACGGCGGCCGCGCCGGCCCGCTCGAAGCTGCGCATGAGCCGCGACGCGTGTGGCGCCGCCCCGAAGCCGGAATCCACGTCCACAATGACAGGCACCGAGGTTCTCTCCGCGGCCCGGTCGACGGCGGAAAGCAGCTCCGGCAGCGTGACAAGTCCGATATCCGGCAATCCGAGCTGAGAGAACGACACGGCCGAGCCGGAGAAGAAAACGGCCTCGAATCCCGCCTGTTCCGCGAGCAGGGTAGAGAGCGTATCAAATACACCCGGAGCGACGATCACCCGTGGCTCCGCGAGTCGCTGCACAAAGGCCTCGCGGGTCTGGGCGGCAGTGATTCCTTTGATCGTCATGGGATCACAGCCCCAGACCGTGGGGATTGACGATAGCGGCGTCGTCAAGCGACGCCTTGACCTTGCGCAACAGCGCTGTCGATGCCGCATCGCGGTCGCGCAGATACGGGTAGACACGGCCGATCTGCAGGTGAGCGGCGCCGTGTCGATACATGATGTCAATCACCGCCTCTTTCATGGTTTCCACCAGCTCGCGCGCCTCGGGATTATCCGGGTAGCGCGGCAGGGTCTCGAGCATCTCCGCCGGCGCCACCCTCTCATGAAACAGCTCGAGGCGATCCTTCCAGTACCAGACCGGTTCGTAGAGAAAACCGTTGCGCCCCAGTCCGGCGAAGGTCTCCACCACGATAACGTCAGCCTCCGACATGCGCGCCTGCATGGTTTCGAGGTACGCGTGGTAGTCGGCACGAAACGCCATCACCGCCGAGTTGGGCAGAATCCCGTGTATGGGAAGCATACGGCGACCCTGCATGTCTGTCAGCGGCAAGTGTGGAAAGGGCTGGCCGCGGATCATCCCGATCGCCGCATCGGGGATTTCCTGGCCGTGCTGGCTTACCGCAGAGCGAAGCTCGTCGATCTTTGCCCGCAGCAGCCGGTCGCTGCGGGCATCGGCAATGAAGTGTGCCGTAAAGGCGGGGTCCTCGAAGGCGCTGCGACCGGCCATAACCGCGCGCATCCCGCGCCGCAGACCGCTCACGAGGCTGTGTGCACCGGAGATTATCGTCAGCAGCTTCCTGAAATCTGCGAGCAGCCCCCGCTCCCCCGCCTGAATCCCTGCGATGGCGGCATCCATGCCGATCAGCTCGCTCGCTATGCCCGTCCGCGCCGCGTCGCGCATCGCCGCAAACATGGAGTCGAAGTCGGCGAACGCAAACGACAGCCCCCCATAGGCCGCCGGCCGCTCCTCCAGCGCGAGCGTAATGCTTGCCTTGATGCCGAGCGCACCGGCATCGTGGGTAAACAGGCCGGTGATATCGGGGCCGTAGGGACGAAAGAACGGCTCATGCTCCGGCTGCGCGTCCATGCCGGTGCGCAGCAGTTCACCGTCGCCCGTGACGATCGTAAAACCGAGCGCCGCAGCTGCGGTGGTACCCGTCTGTCCCGACCCGAATGTCGCGGAACCCTGGGAAAACGAGCCTCCGACCGTGGCCCGTCCACCGGAAAACGGGCCCCAGAATGTGGTTCTCACCCCGTGAGCCGCCAGGGCCTCATCCAGCTGTTTCCAGGTGCAGCCACAGTCTACGGTCACATAACCATCTTCCACGTTGATGGTGTGGATGCGATTCATGCGCGAGGTGTCGAGAAGAAGGCAGCCAGCGGTCTCAGGCAGGTAGGCGCGGGTGTAGGACATGCCGCCGCCGCGAACATACAGGGCTGTTGCCGCCCGCGCGGCAACACGTACAACTGCCTGCAGTTCCTCACAGCTGGCGGGGCTGACGACGGCAGCGGCGGTCTCGCCCTGCTCATACACGTCCTGGCTGTGGAAGGCACGGGCGTCCGGATCCGTATCGACACCATCAGCGCCACAGATTTCCTGAAGCTCAGCCAACAGCTCGGGCGCGACTGGCGGCGCAGGGTCATATGCATGGTTCATTTCAACAGCCTCCGTATTCAGATCCGCTTCCGCCGGGATTTTTTTCGAGTGCGAACTGGTGTCATGAGTTGGAAGTTCGCTAGGTTTCAGAGCCCGCCTGGCGCGCTTCCAGATCGCCCTGGGTCAACCGATAGCCCAGTAGCAGGTACATGGCAAGCAGATTCATAGCAATCGGTATATAGGCAACGCCGAGCAATAGCGACTGCCTGACCGCCGGCGTATTCATGGAGGATTCTGCAACAGACTCGTCAAAGCCAGCTATCGACATCGCCAGGCCGACGATCAGCGGGCCGAAGGCGAAGGTGGCCTTCTCCACAAAACTGTAGAACGAGGTATACACACCCTCACGGCGCACACCCGTGAACGTGGCGGAGTGGTTGATGATATCCGTGAGCATGGACATGGCCATGATGACATTGGCACTCACCGCGAAGGCGATGACGGCACCGCGCAGGAGAACAAGCCAGGCGGGGTCGCCCGGCGCTGCCAGTATCCAGCTCGCACTGACCAGAATCATGGCTACGGCAGCCACCAGATAGGTAGCACTCTTCCCCGCTGCACGTGAAAAACGCACGATCAGCGGCGAAGCAATAACGGATACTACCCCCACCACGAGACCATAGTAGGACAACAGCTTGAAGTCCTTCTGCATGACATACACGAAGAAGAACGCGAGCGCTGCCTGCATCGATGCCGCGCCCAGCAGCTGTGACGCCTTGATCGCAAGTAACCGGATATAGTGCCGGTCCGCAAACACGTACCTGATTTCCGCAAACAGCTTCGGTGCCACGATCTCAGCGCGCGTGAACCGGGCCTTGCCGGTACCGTACCAGGCAGAGAACATGGCGAGGAAGATAACCACCGCGCCGATGACACCGATCATCGCGTAGGAGTCCCAGCTCTTGCGACCCATTGTCTCGAGCAGCGCGGGAGCGCCAGCGCCAACAACAATGCCCGCGATAGAAACAAATACCATGCGCACACCGTGAATCGATGATCGTTCGTGGTAATCGTCGGTCATTTCCGCCGGCATGGAAATATACGGTACATTGAAAAGGGTGTAGCCAAGGGTGTAGAGAAGCATGGCGACGAAAATGTAAGTGGCCGTGAATACCTGGTCACTGAAAATCGGCGTGGTGAAGATCATCAGGAAAGCCAGCGGCGATACGATCATGCCGACCAGGAGGAAAGGACGACGGCGGCTGGTGAGGGACTGTATGCGGTCACTCCAGCCGCCAACGATAGGATCGGTCACGACGTCGAACAGCTTGGTGACAAACATAAGCGTTCCCGCGAGCGCGGGTTCAATCTTCAGAACGCTGACCATGTAGAACAACGCGAAGAAGGCCACCGTGTTCATGAGAATGGCCACACCAAGTGCGCCCGAGCCCCAGGAAACCTTGATCCCCATGGGAATGGTATCGACGCGACCGCGACCCTCGCCTGCAGCGGCGCCCGATTCACTCATCGTCGGGTACCTTTCCATGAGACAGTGGTTGCACCGAATCGGGTAGTGCTCCCCACCAGGACATGTCGGTCGGCGACCTGCCACTTTGCACCGCAGTGACAAAGCCGATGATGCTCCTGTTCAGCTCCGCCATCACGGCAGCCATGCCCTCCCCTTCAGGAGTCGGCCGGCCAAAGGCACCATTGAAGTAGTGATCGACCTCGTCAAACACCAGCGCATAGGAGCGGTCATCCGCCGCGGCCTCATACGACAGAAGGTGCTGCCGCCAGTCAGTCACGAAGTTCGGTATGACGTCGGCGGTGCCGGTCACCACCAGCATGGGCGCCGTGATGCGCGACCAGTGCGCCATTTCGATGTAGCCCTCTATCGCCGGCGGCGGCGAGATTGCCACGACCGCCGCGGGTGCCTGCGCGGCAAGTGCGTCGATGACCTCGGGTGACACCGTCGGTGGATTCGCCCCCGCCGCGATCTGCGCAATCAGTGCTCCGAAGGAATGCCCGGCAGCGATAACCTCTCCAGAGAGCTCAATGCCCATTGCCTGCAGACGATCCTGCTCCGACAGAAGGTTAAGCAGCGCGAGATAGTCGTACACGCGCTTCGGCAGCGCCGCCTCCTGGGGATAGTCCTCGCGATCCGGATGCGCCTCGGAATCCACATGCAGCGGCGCCGCCACCACAAACCCGGCACGGGCCCAGGCTAGCAACAGGCGATCGTAGCGATCGTAGGTCGAAAAGGCGCCATGGGAGAAAATCACCAGTGCGCAATCGTCACATCCGTCTGCCGGCGCAAAGATGCGCGTCGACACAACGCGACCGTCGGCGGCGGGTATATCCAGATCACGTTGCTCTACGGCGCCATTGCCCGTCGCAACGGGCGGCGTCAATACGCCGAGTGCGATGAAGACGGCCGCCAGAAACGCCTTCACGCCAGGTGCGCGTGCCACGTCAATACCCCTCGGCGTCGAGCACGCGATTCGGCAGCGCCGCGTCATCCCAGTCAACCCGCATATCGCCCTGCCTCACGATGACGAGGTCCTCCTCGCGACTGATATAGACCCGCTGCCCGCCAAAACCATCGAAAAAGATCATGTCGTCTACGGCAAAGGACTCGCTCATGGGCACCGACGCCCCGGTTTTCTCCTCGTTGTAGAACCGCGCCGTCTCGTGCACTTCGCCGAGCCAGATCTGCCAGGCGTAATTCGGGTTGACCTGGCTCGGCGAGGTCGCCTCCTCGATCAGCTCCCGCGGGATGATCTGGTCATCGCCGTAGCGTCCGTAATCCTTCAACAGCAGACCGACCTTGAGCCAGTCGCGTGCCGGCGCGAGGAGCGACATGTGGGCGCGGGGCATCGGCGATTTGCCGGTGTACATCCAGACATGGGCATCGGCGGCATCGAGCGGCCGCCAGAGGCGTTCTGAGGCGTAGTCGACGTAGTCCATGCCGGTCGCCGACTCAAGAACAATGAGTAGGAGCTGCGAGTTGAAGCTCAAATAGTGGAACACCGTACCGGGTGTCTGCGTCAGTGGTCTCGCAAGCGTCGCGGCGCGGACGTCGTCGGGACCCAGGATATAGCGCATCCCCTCGGATTCCATACCCCCTTCGCGAGAGAATGGCTCGAGCCCGGATGACATGGTCAGTAACTGACGGAGCGTGATGTCACCGCGCTCGTCGTTCTTCCACTCCTCAATATAGTCGCCGATACGCGCGTCCGGGCCAGCGATGTGGCCATCGGCAATTGCAGCGGCCACCAGGATGCCGACAATGGATTTGTGCATGGAAGCCGATTCGGGCCGTATGTCGCGATCGAAGGGAGCAAAGTAGCGCTCAAGCTGGCATTGACCATCTTTCCAGATAATCAGCGAGTAGCTGCCCATGGACTCGGCGTACGCGACCGCGTCCGCATAGCGCGCCGCGGCATTGGCCGGGACGTCACAGGGCGAGGCATCCGTGCCTCCCCGTATGACCGACAGGGGTTCCAGCCTCTCCATCGCCGTCGCGTAGTCGCGTGGTGACGGCGGCGCCGGCTTGCTGGCCTGCTCGGGGCCGGTGTCATCGTCGCCGGCGTGGACCGACAGCGCGGCGAGCATGACAGTAACTAGGAGGTATCGTCTGCTGCGGGTGATCTGCATGGTTCACTCCAGAAGGCAAAGGTCTGTCATTGGTCACCCTGTGCTCACGGCGAAGATGCCCGAGAGTGCGATACCCGTAAATTACGCCAGGGCGCGGCTCGGGCACAGCACCCGGAGCGCCATATCCGCCTGTCGAGCATAACCACGGCTAGAGGTCACCAGGGCAGCACCTTCCCATCGACGCGCGTCAGCCTGCCGCCCTCCACCGGCGTCATGTCTGCGATCAACCTGCGCAGGCGGGCAACCGCCTCCTCGGGGTCGGCAAATGTCAGTTTCCCTTCCCGTACAAGTTCGACAACATGGTCCAGTCCGTAGGGTGCAGGCTCACCCGGCCGTACCTGACGAAAGCCCTGCGTATCCACCACGCCGGGCTCAAGCAGGCCCACTGTTATGCCCTCGTCATGCAGGTTAAGGTGCAGCCCGCGCACCATATTGTGCAGGGCGGACTTGGCACCGCAGTAGGCAAACATCTGGTAAGGGGCCTGCAGGCCGCCGGTGGAGCCAGCGGCGGAGCCCATGAACATCAGCTTCTTCTGAGCGCCGGCTCGAACGTGATCGATAAATGCGTTTGCCACGCGAAGGGGCCCGAGTGCGTTGACTTCATAGGACCGGACATACTCCGCATACTCGGTGGCACCAAAGCATTGTCGCGCCGGAGCAATCATGTGGGAGGCGTTGACAAGGACTACGTCGAGTGCCACGTCTTCAAGCTCACTGGCCAGCCTGTCAATGGAAGACTGGTCAATGAGGTCCAGTGCGTGAACCGTCAGGTTGGAGAAGGCTGCCGCCACTGCCTGCAGGTCTGTTGCGCTGGCCGGGTCGCGGCAGGTGGCGAAGACACGCCAGCCATCGGCGGCATACTGGCGCGCATATTCGATTCCCATGCCCCGGTTGGCCGCGACCAGGAGCAGGCTCGGCGCCGTCATCACGCGTCTCCCAGGCCGGCAATGAAAGACCGGATGGCAGCGGCCTTCGCCCCGGCCTCCGTATCGCCACGCCCTGCTGCGACCCATGACTTCTGCGCTCGCGGCAGTAGCCCCAGGAGTGCATCAATCGTCGCATCCAGCGGGTCCAGCCCCGTTGCAATACACAGGGTTGCCTGCTGAACCTGTGGCAGTCGATTCTCTATCGGCTGTCTGAACACGGCGTGATAGGCCTTGTGATAGGTCTCCAGGTTCATCAGTACATCCACTGTCAGTTCATGCAGCCAGCGCGGCTCGAGAACGCCGGGCGGGCGAACATGGTCCCGGTCCCGACGGTAATAGGGGTAGAAAAGCATCTGGTCGCGCACAAAGTTCCAGGCCCAGTGAAACTGGCTTCCCGTCATGTCCGGTACCATGACCGGTGCATAGTTCTGCAGAAATTCGGCGCGCTCGTCGGCCTGCATGAGGGCAACGCCGTCGAGGACAAGACCTGCCACCGCATCGGGAGCGGCAATCGCCATCTCGACCGCGATGTGTGCACCGGTGTGGGTGCCATACACCGCGTAGCGAGGGATGCCTCGCGCCTGCATATAGCGGAGCATGGTGTGCGCGTAATCGAGAATCTCTGGCGTCGCCAGTGGCGACGGATCTGACAGACCGTTGCCCATGGTGTCCGGGGCGCTGACCGGATGCCGCGGCGCCAGCGCCGCGGCGAGGGGGGCCGTGGTACGCGCCGAGGCCGGAGAGGCGTGCAGCAGGAGCACGGGCAATCCGTCCCCACCATCGCTGTAGTAGTGATGAATCTGTCCGTCGTCGGTTCGCACGAACCCACGCTCGAGAGTATCTACCGCATCCGCCAAATGAGCACCACAACGACACAGGTAAGATCTACCAGTGTGTACCGCGCTCCCGGGCTTGTACAGCTGCACATCCAAGCCATCAGGTATCAATAAATTCGTTCACCGGCGAGGTCGGCGCGAGATACGATCAGCATGTAGATAAACAGGCACGGCTATCGCACTTTCTTCTTTTGAGACAGCGATCCGGAGTCACGTCCAGCGTGCCACTTTCGACCAGCGAGAAGGGAGGGTCTCATGCCGCGTGACATAGAGGCAGCGCTTTCCCCGGGGCCCGGCGAACCCTGGCGCATAGAACCCATGATTCTGGATGATCCCGGGGCGCACGAAGTCGTCATCGAGGTCAGGGCCGCAGGCATCTGCCACACCGATATCGGCGTCGCGGATTTTCTCCCGGGCAGGCATGTCTTCGGTCACGAGGGCGCGGGTATCGTCGTGGAAACCGGCTCGGCCGTGCAGGGCCTGCGGCCAGGTGATCGCGTCGTCGCGACCTTCGGATCCTGCGGTATCTGCCCCAACTGCGTGCGCGACACCCCGGCCTACTGCTTCGACCACCTTGCGATCAATCTGGAGGGCAGACGCCGCGACAGTAATTCGCCAACGCTGCGACTGGCGTCGGGTGAAGCGGTCGGCGGCGCCTTTTTCCAGCAGTCGTGCTTTGCCGACCACGCCATCGCCACGGAAAGAAACGTGGTGAAAATTCCCGACTGGCTCGATTTCAGCGTGGCGGCTCCACTGGGCTGTGGCATACAGACCGGCGCAGGTGCTGTCATGAACTGCCTGAATGCACAGGCCGGGCGGCCGATTGCGATCTTCGGCGTCGGCGCCGTCGGTCTTGCCGCCGTGATGGCCGCGGCAATTCTGCAGTGTGAACCGATTGTCGCCCTGGATGTTCGCCCCGAGCGCCTGGCCCTCGCCCGGGAATTCGGCGCACACCATGCGATTGACGCTTACAGCGACCCCGTCCGTGAGGTTCGGCGGCATGCGCCGGATGGCTGCAGCTATGCACTGGATACCGCTGGCCTGCAGTCCACCTTCGAAGCCGCGCTGGCGATTCTCCACCCCGGCGGCGCCTGCGGTGTCGTGACCACGCCGGGCCCCTGGGGTGAACCGGTGCCCCACCCGGGAGGGGACCGTTTTGTTTCGACTCACCTGATCGGTGTGATCGAGGGCAACAGCGTGCCGGAAAGATTCATTCCCCATCTGATCGAACAGCACAGAGCAGGCCGATTGCCTTATGACCGTTTTCTGACCAGATACCCCTTTCACCGCATCAGCGATGCCCTGGGAGACGCCCGCTCCGGTGTCGCGATCAAGGCCGTACTGGAATTCTGACGGCGGACTACATCGAGGTGGTCTAACCGGTCGACTCACGCTGCACTAATGCGCCACGCGATGCCGACCTGAGCAATCCTTCATTCCCGCTTCTTGCCGCTCACTATCGCGTAACCCGTGGTAACGCCCAGGGCCGCTGCCGTGTAATAGATTACGGCATAGCACAGCATCGACAGGACGAGACCGAACAGGGCAGGAACAAACACCTCGGGAGAGAGCAGGATGTTCCGGCTCACCAGGTACGCGCCGGTGGCGCCCACCGCATAGGCGACGACCGCCGCCCAGTTCCAGGTATGCAAGCTGTCCAGGTGGGCAGGATCATAGCGACGTTTGTGCACAATGTAATAATCAACAATCATCGGACCAATCAACGGCGGCACGATGGACGCAAGCAGGCCTATCCAGAACTCGAAGTAACGGTAGAGACCCAGTCCCAGCACCGTGCCCAGAAGGCCCCAGACGATCACCATGGCATGCTTCGGTCGCTTGAAAACCGCCGCAGTCTGTATGACCGGCAGGTAAAGGTTTGCATCGCCCGTCGTCCACAGCGCCAGGCTCATGGCGATGACGCCGATGCCACCCACAATCATGCCCTGCTGCAGCAGGTAGCTGGTGAAATCGGCCGATCCCGAGACCACGCCGCCCAGCGCACCCACGATCTGCAGAAACCACTGCGAGATCATCAGAACGATGAAGGGGATCGCCAGCGCCACCCAGGCGCGACGGGCAAAGCGCGTGTATTCCGCCATCGCGACCGCTCCGACGATCCACGACCCGATAACGAGATTCACGGCGGCGACGAAGGATATCGGACTGGCGGACGATGCGCGGCGGGACAGTTCGAGAAAGGCAGCTGCGCCGCCAGCCTTGTCAATGTTCAGGTAGATGGCATAGAGACCGACGAGTACCAGAATCGTCACGGCCGGCACGCTGACGGCCTCGATCCCCTTGACGCCGAAGTAGGTGGTAGCCGTAAACAGCAGGCCACCGAGGGTCGCGACAACATAGAAGGTCGGGCTGTCGAAATCCTGCGCCCAGGCGAAGCCGAACGCGCCGACCACGATCGCCTGCCAGCCCGTGGTGAGTAGGGCGAGAAAAATCACCGGGAGATACACCCCGACGCGACCGTAGGTGAACTGGTAAAGGAGCCCGGAGTTGCACGCGGTGCGGTATCCCATGTAGGCGACCAGGCCCCCAATGATGAAGTTGACCAGGTTGCCGAGGAAGGTGGCGCCGATCAGGTCCGGCCAGAAGGGAACCCCGGCACCCAGCTGTCCGCCGGTAATCAGGCCGGTTATCAGGAACCCCCAGCCAAAGGCGAGTGTCAGCATCGGTACAGTGCCCTGTCTTTGCTCGGGACGCACCGGAGCAAAGGGATTATCGGGGCTCTCGGCTTCCAGAGCACGATCCAGTGTCCACCACGCCTTCAGGCTCCTGCGCATGTTGTCTGCCCCCATTTTGCACGCCGCTGACGGAGAGAACCCCAGACTACGTCCGCGCGGTGGGCAGAAACAGTTGCGCGTAAGGAATGACCGTAGAGCGAGCACCCAGGGAGTGGGTCATCTACACCGACACGCTTCAGGCGCCGAGACGCTTCCACCACCTCGCAGGCAATCGCCTTGCGGAGATTCCTCAGGGACAGAACTAACCGACCAGCGGATAGTCACGAAATATAAACAGTAGGGAAAATCAAAGCTCGTGCTAGCTTCCAATGTAAAAGCGGGATGGAGCCCGGTACAGCGACAGTATAAAACCACAAGCGGCAAAGTCATAAACAGGCGCCTCAGGCAGGCGCAAGGGGAGAACATCATGTCAAATTCAGTTTCGAGGTTTCCAGTCCGCCCGTTGATTCTCGGGATTTCCGCCGCCGCGTCGATGTATGCGGCAAGCGCAGCAGCCCAGGAGTCAGAGAAGCGCGAGCAGCTGGTGATGGAGAACATCGTCGTCACAGCACGTCAGCGCGAGGAAAGTATCCAGGATATTCCCATGGCCGTGACAGCGTTCGGCGCCGAATCGATGGCGCGGCGGGGCATCACAGAGCTGGAGGACGTGGCCCGCTTCACTGCCGGTTTTGCCTTTGAGGACTTCGAGGGTGGCAACGCCAATCCGGTTATCCGCGGGCAGACAACGCTTCGAACCTTTGCCCGGGAGCAGACCGTGGCAACTTTCCTCGACGGCGTCTACATGCCCCGTTCCTGGGTGGTGGATCTTGGCATGCAGAACATGGAACGCGTCGAGGTGGTCAAGGGTCCGCAGAGCGCGCGCTATGGCCGCAACGCCTTTGCCGGGGCAATCAATTTCATTCCGGTCAAGGCGAGCCACGAGACCGCCTTCAACGCCACGGCCACCCTGGGCTCTGACGAGCGCGAGGAGTTCATGATCGGCGGCACCTTGCCGATCATTGAAAACGTGCTGGCGGTCCGGGCGTCCTACGAGAGCTCCGAGTTCGATGGCTCGTGGGAGAACGATCACCCGAACGCAGACGCCAGCCCCGATCCCGGCGTCGATGGCAATATTGGCGGCTGGGACAACGAAGCCTATTCGGTGGATGTTCTGTTCGCGCCGACCGAGCAGCTGTCCATCAATGCGAGCTACTACGGGTTCGAGCGCAGTGAGGAGGTTCGCGCCACCGCTCGCCTGAATACAGGCGACGGCACGGGCAACTGTGGTCCACTTCAGGTGGGTGGCAATCCCAGCCTGTACTGCGGAAAGTACCCGCCTCCGAGCGGCAAGGTCACCATGGACCCCCGCGGCTTTGGACGGCAGGCGGACGCCGATGTCTTTCGCATTGCGGCGGAGTACGCGGTCAATGATGCGATAACCGTGAGCTACTCGTTCAGCAACATCGAGGCCGAGACGATGGCGGCAAGCCCCGCGGAATCCGATACCGTCAACTGCGGCACGATTCTCGGGCCGCCTGTTTTCCCGGTGCTCTGCAACTGGCAGGGTGGCCCCTCCGGCGATATCGATTACGACCAGCATGAACTGCGTATAAGCTTCGACAATGGCGGACAGTGGACCGGTGCCGTGGGCGCGTTCTACATGGATGGACTGGATGACCCTTACACGGCGAGCATCAACCTGCCGCCGAATGACGTGACGCCCATCAGCACTGGCCGCGAATCGACCTCGTTCCCGGACTTCAGCAACTTCGTTTTCAATAACGACCAGACCACGACCGAGGCAGAGTCCATCTTCGCCGAGGTGGCGTACGCCTTCAGTGAAGCGACCCGGTTCTCCGTCGAGGCCCGCTACACATCGGAGGAGATCACGACGCTCAACCTGCGTACGGATCCGGCCTCGCTCGTGGGTAGCGAGACCTTTGACTTCTTTACCCCGCGCGCGACCCTCGAGCACGACCTTTCACAGGATCAGATGGTCTATGCGACGGTGGGCAGGGGTGCCAAGGCGGGCGGCTTCAACGCCAACGCGGTCTCGGAGTCACTGCAGATCTTCGATCCCGAGTTCAATATCACCTACGAACTCGGGCTCAAGAGCACGCTCCTCGGCGGTCGCGCCATCGTCAACACGGCCCTATTCTACACCACCTGGGAAGACATGCAGATCAACGTGCTCGATCCCCTTGGCGGCGACTTTACCGGCACCTTGACCGCCAATCTCGGCGACGCCACGATCTGGGGTGCCGAGGTCGAGGGCAGTCTGCTCGCCACGGAGAACCTGTCCTTTGACTTTGCCGCCTCCTACACGGACGCCACCTATGACGACGGCACGGTGGACGCGCGCTTTACCCAGGGTAATGCGTCGTTCCCACCGCCCTGTGACGGTACGGTGTGCCCGCTGGATGCAGACATCGGCGGCAATGACCTTGAGCGTTCCCCCGACACGCAGCTGTCACTGGGTGCACAGTGGGAGGATCAGCTCTCAGCCAGTATCTCGTACTGGATCCGGGCGGACGTGGCCTACCAGTCGAGCCACTTCGCCGACTCCATCAACGCGGCCAGCGCACCATCGCGGACAATCACGAACGCGTCGATCGGTGCCAGCATGGACAAGTTCACGCTGAGATTGTGGGCACGGAACCTCACGGACGAGAAATACGTCTCCAACTCCCTGCAGATCATCCAGGCGTCCAGCAACAACATCCTCGGTACGTTTTTCGGAGAGCGCCGTACCCTGGGAGCGACGCTGAGCTACAACTACTGAGATCGCAGAAGGAACGACGCTATAAGACCGCGGCCCGGATATCCACGAGGATAGCCGGGCCGCGCAATACTGATAGTTACGACGTTATGCAGAAGAAAGGCCGCACCACGCGAAGTGATTGAGGAGGTTCAGCGCGCTGTGGATTCCAAGCCGCGCTGGCTTTGAATCGACCTATGGCCGCGTCACTACCTCAAGGTAGCGGATCAGCAATTCGCGCTTCTCGTCATTAGCAATCCCACCGAATACCATCGACGTGCCGGGTACCGTGTCAGACGGGCTGAGAAGCCAGCTGTTCATCATCTCCCGGTCCCACGTGTGATCTGCCGCTTTGAGAGCCGAGGAATAGGCGTCAAAATACGACGCGCTGCCTGCTGTGCGCCCGAAGACGCCGGATAGCGAAGGTCCTATCTTGCCGCCATTATCCTCCGGGGTGAGTGCATGGCAGGCACTGCACTGCAGAAACAGAATCCGACCTTTTTTCATTTCCTGCTCAGTCAGAGGAGACGCGGCAGTGGCGGTACCGTCAGCGCCGCTGGCGACACCGTAAGTCAATGCACAGGCCCCCAGAACCCGAAGCCAGGCTTTTCTCTTGCAGGCGATAGTCGTGTTCATCGGGCGCTCCTCTCTTGCATTATGTCGACAGCTCGGTGGATAGCTTCGCGGATTCTGGGATAGGTGCCACAGCGGCAGAGATTCCCGCTCATCGCTTCATCAATGGCAGAATCATCAGGTGACGGGTTGCGCGCCAGCAGGCCGACGGCTGACATGATCTGCCCTGACTGACAGTAGCCGCACTGGGGTACACTCGCCTCTATCCATGCATGCTGAACCGGATGATCGCCGCCGAGTCCCTCAATGGTCGCAACGTCACTACCCTGTACCGCTGATACTGGAAGGACGCAGGAACGGGTGGCAACGCCATCGACATGAACAGTGCACGCGCCGCATTGGGCAATACCACAACCGAATTTTGTGCCTGTCATGCCGAGATGATCGCGCAACACCCACAGCAGTGGCATGTCGTCCTCAACGTCCACGCTCACGATCTTGCCGTTGATCTTCAATGTCGCCATCGTCTAACTATCCTCGAACCAGGTTGATATTGTCGCGCGCAAAGGGCAGCTGCCGCAGTCGCCGCCCGCTGGCGGCGTAGATGGCGTTCGCCAGGGCCGGCGCCACCGGTGGCACGCCTGCCTCTCCGACGCCACCGGGTGCCGCATCACTCTCGACAAGCTCAATACGAATCTCCGGCACTTCATTCAGGCGCAGAATCCTCTGGTCGTTGAAATTCCTCTCCTTCACCGCGCCCTGGTCGAAATTGATTTCGCCCCACAGGGCTGCTGAGAGACCGAAGATAATGCCGCCCTCCAGCTGTGCACGAATCGTGTCCGGGTCAATCTGCAGGCCACAATCACAGGCGCAGGCGATCTGCAGAATCTGTAGATCATCGCCCTCGACCACCACTTCCACCACCTGGACGCACAATGAGCTGAAACCCTGGGAAACGGCAATGCCGAGTCCGTGGTTCCGTGGTCGTTCACGATTCCAGTCGGCCAGCCTTGCCGCAACATCCAGTACCGCGACTATTCGCGGATGCGGCGCAAGCAGTTCACGACGGAATTCATAGGGATCGCGCGCCAGAGCGACCGCTGCCTCGTCCATCGCTGACTCGGCAAAGAAGGTATTCTGCGATAGCGTAACGGAGCGCCACAGGCCCACGGGGATGCGCCAGGGAAGCTCGACATAGTCGATATATTTACCGGGAAATTCATAGATGTCGGAAATCAGCAGCGCGGCGGCAGTGGGGTCCGCGGTCCGGGGTATCTGGTCCTTGCCCTGGAACCGCCAGACCGACTGGCCCGAAATACGGCTGTGCATCCCGACAATACTGTTCTCACTCAGCGCCACCCGGGTGCGAACCGCATACCCCGGCCGATAGAAATCGTGCTGCACATCCTGCTCACGTGTCCAGGTAAGCTTTACGGGCCGCCCGCGAACCTGCATCGCGGTCTGGACCGCCTGTCGCAGGGTATCGAGTTCGAACTTGCGACCGAAGCCGCCACCAACATAGGTGATGTCGAAGCGGACTTTCTCCAGAGGCAGACCGGTCAGCTCGGCGACCAGGGCGTGGCCGCCATCAGGATGCTGTGATGGCGACCAGATGTGACAGGCGTCGTCCTCGACAAGGGCGGTGCAGACCATCGGCTCCATGGCGAGGTGAGCGAGGTAGGGAACATCGTAATTCAGTTCCAGCACCCGGGCGGCCGTTGACATGGCCTCTTCCATTGCACTTTTTTCCAGGGGCAGCATGCCTGGCGGATTTGCCTGCGTGTCGATGTCCGGGAACTGCACTGCGGCCTCATCGTCCGCCAGCGCCTCTCGCAATGCCGACGCCATGGCGGCGCTGTCGAGCGCTTCGGCAGCGCTGTCATCAAGCTCAAGCTGCAGCGCGCCTGCTGCCTTTTTCGCCCGCCAGAAACTGTCAGCGACAACAACCACCGCCTCATCAATCGCGAGCACCGAGTGCACACCGCGCATCCCCTTCACCGCATCCGCATTGAAGCCGGTGATACGCGCGCCGAATCTCGCCGGCATGGTGACCGCCGCATGCAGCATGTCCGGTTGCATCACGTCCATGCCGAAAACCGCTTCGCCATTCACCTTGGCGTGTATGTCCTTGCGTGGAAGGTGTTTGCCTATCAGGGTGAATTCAGCGGCGTCCTTCAGTCGGGGCTCTGGGGGGATTGCGAGGCCGGCAGCAGCAACAGATAGCTCCCCGAAACCCGCTCTGCGACCTGTGGGCTCATGATGAACGTGACTGTCGATCGCCTGGCATTCACTGACGGGCACACCCCAGTCCCGAGACGCCGCTTCACACAACATTTCTCGCGCAGTGGCGCCAACCCGCCGCAGCTGATCGAAGTAGACTTTGACTCCCTCACTCGCAGCGGTGCGCTGACGTCCTGTGGCGTCGGCCACGAAACCGGAATCCGCATAGGCCGCCCCAACCTCCACATCGCTCCAGCTGGCGCCAAGCTCGTCCGCGAGTATCTGAGGAAGCGCATTGTGAGCGCCCTGACCAAGCTCCGAGGTGGGAGGCGTGATACGAATGATGCCGTCAGGGCGAATATGCAGGAATACGCTGGGCTTCAAACCATTGCCGGAAGCCGCTACAGCCTGAACTATGCGACCACTCAGACCAAGGCCAAGTAGCAGGCCTGCACTGGAGCTCGCCTTGATAAACTGGCGCCTGGAAATGCCTCCCAAGAGAGCGTGGTCCGTGTCCATTGCCTTTTCCCCGACGCTGTCTGATCTGTCCGTAAGATAAGAATACCACCGTACAAACGCGCTGCGACGCGAGCTGCTTTCTCATTTCGAGGAATCCGGTATAGGCAAATGCGATGTTTCGCTTCTGCTAGACTCTGTCCGGCACTTTGAACGAATAAGAATACGCGCTCGTCACCCGTGAGCGACGGGTGACAGCAGCGATAACAACTGTCAACAGGGGTGACAGCGACGATGAATGGATTAAAGCGCAGGAGCGTTCTCAAGGCGGGGGTAGCCGGAGCCCTGTTCGCTGGTAGCCCCTGGCTTCGCGCAGCAGAGCGCAGCGACGTCATTATCCTCGGCGCCGGCCTCTCAGGACTTAACTGTGCGCGACACCTGGAGTCGCTTGGGTACCGTGTCACCGTGCTTGAAGCCAACGCTACGGTGGGCGGGCGAGTGCAGACCCGCGAAATTGACGGCGTGCTGCATGAAAGGGGCGCCAGTGATGTCGGCATCCTGTATGCGCGGGTGATCAGTACTGCCCGGGAGCTGGGCCTCAACCTGCAGCCCTACGCCATTGGCTCCCGTCCTTTCAGCTTCCACGTCGGGGGCAGGCTACTGCATGCGGAGGAATGGGAGTCCGCCGACGTGAATCACACGGTTGGCGATGAACGCTCCGTATTACCAAGCGAGCTTGAATATCGGCTTTTCGGTGAGCTCAATCCGATGGCCAGCCCCGTAGACTGGCTACAGCCCGAGAACCTCTCCCTCGATATACCGCTCGACTCGTTCCTTCGCGCGAACAATGTGTCGCAGGCGGCGGTGGACCTGATTGCACATACCTATAACGGCGCGGGCATTGATCGCACATCCGCGCTGACGATTCTGCGTGATGCCAGCCGGCAGAAGGTCGCGACTGACGCATGGCTCAGGCAGCGAGAAAGCAATCCCGATGTGCTACGGGTGATGGAGATAGAGGGCGGCATGCAGCGTCTACCCGAAGCCATGGCGGCTGCGCTTGCCACTGAGGTGCGCCTCAGACACCCGGCGGCCCTGGTGGAGCAGGACACCTTCGGGGTGACGGTGACCTGCAGGGACGGCAGCCGCTTCTCTGCGGACAAGCTGGTCTGCGCCACATCCCTGCCGGCGCTGCGCAACCTGCACTTCCGACCCGGCCTGTCGGCGCTGAAACAGCAGGCAATTCATAGCGCGGACTATTACGCGACCACGAAGTTCTACCTGCGCCCCACCGAGCCGTTCTGGGAGTTAGATGGGTATGAGCCGAGTCTGTGGAGCGACGGCCTGATCGAACGGATCTTCGCGCGCACGGACTACGGCGGAAATGTGCACCTTCTCCTTGTCTGGATTAACGGCCCAGGCGCCAGACGCCTGGACAAGCTGAGCCCCGAGGCCGGTGGCCAACTCGTTCTCGAGGAACTCGCACGCATACGACCGGCCTCAAAGGGCAAGGTCGAAGTGGTGGCACATGACGCCTGGGGCCGCGATCCCCTGTTCGGCGGCTGTGGCTACAAGCATACGGCGGGCGAGGTCAGGAAGATGGCCATGGAATTGCCCCGACCAGAAGGCCACATTCATTTCGCAGGCGAATACACGCGCGGGGTGGAGGTCGGCATGGAGTCCGCAATGGCCTCGGGCGAGCTCGTGGCCCTGGCACTTGCAAGCGCCGCACTCTGAAACGCCACCGCGACTGAATTGCTGCCGCCATGCCCGTCATTCTCATCGCCGATATTGAAGTGCGTGATTCCGAGAGGTACCGCGACTATCGGGAGGCAAACCCGGCTATCGTCAAGCAGTTCGGAGGCCGATATCTGTCGCTGGGCGGCGAGGTCAGGGTCCTTGAGGGTGACTGGCATCCGCGGCGCACGGTGCTTATCGAGTTTCCCGATATGGCGGCGCTGACGGCATTTTACGAGTCAGAGGCGTACGCAAGCATTCGACCTATTCGCTGGTCTAGTGCGGACTCCCGGCTCGTGGCTATTGAAACGCTACCGGAACCAGTAGAAACGCCGGGTGGATGACACCCGGCACCTGACCACGCTATGTGCTTTCGCTATAGCTGACTCTCCTTCTGGCGATTGCTTAGCAGCGGAGACACCTGTAATAAGTATCGTATAGGAGTCTGGATCTGGAGATCGTACATGGCGTCTGGGGAACACCAGAGCAAGGAGCGAAATGTCACGCGTCGCTCCATCCCGGGTAGCAGTGAGGCGGAAGAGCGTCTTCTTGCCATGGTCACTGCGGTAACGGCACAGCTCGCTGTCGCGCGTGAACGCATAGACACCCTTGAACGGTTGATGGCCAGAGCGGGCCTGATCGCCCCATCGGACATTGAGGATTTCACGGCCACAGAAGACGAGGCCAGAGAGCGGGATGCTCTTCGCCGCGGCATTATCACAAAGGTATTCCGGCCACTGCAGGAATCCGCGGAGCGCGACCTGCTGCGTACACGTAGCGTGACTGTCGAGGTCGGACCGGACAAGGACTGAGGAGCAGATCTACCATGGTCGAGACACTTCGCGATGCCCACCCCATGATGCCCGCAGCAAATCACGACGAGCTGGTCGAGCAGCGCTTTATCCTGGACTTGAAGGGCTTCCTTTTCGAGAGTCTCAATCCCAACGAGAAGGCGCTGGCTGAGGCGCTTGATCCCGGCGAGGGCGGCGGAGAACTGGACCAGCGAGCAAAGGCCGTACGCAGGCGCATGCTCGACTTCGACAGCTACAGGGCCTGGCTCGCACTGCAACGCACGGCGCAGGAGGGCATGTGGAACTCGATCCGAAGCAGCATCGAGCGCCAGTCCGATGATCTCAGGTCGAGGGCAGACATTCGCGAACCGAAGGGCTCATTGCGTCTGAATCCCGACTTTGTCGCACCTCCCTATCTACGCGCTGCCGACACGCACATGATGCCGGGCGGCTATTGCAGCGACCCCGGAGAGGGCAATGTGACCCAGGGCGCGCTGATGGATCGCGGTGGTGCGTTGTACATGCTCACCCTAAGCGGTGGCCTGATGAATGACGGCCGCGGCCGGACGGCCATGTCACATGTGCTCACCCGCTTTCCCGGATTCAAACCACAGCGAATCCTTGACATGGGCTGCGGCGTTGGCGCCAGCACGCTTCCCGCCACGCAGTGCTTCCCCGACGCCGAAGTGCACGGCATCGACGTGGGCGCCTCTGTGATGCGGTATGCCCATGCGCGAGCCGAAAGCCTCGATATTCCAGTGCATTTCTCTCAGCAAAGCGCCGAACAGACAGACTTCCCCGACGGGCACTTTGATCTGGTTTACTCCGCGGCACTGATACACGAAACGTCTCACGCTGCCGTGCCGAGAATCATGGCGGAGTGCAAACGTCTGCTGCGTCCCGGAGGCGTTGTGGTGCATCTCGAGGTGCCCCTGCGTTACGAGGACCTTGACCTCTGGGGTCACCTTATCTGCGATTACGAGACACGCTACAACAACGAACCTTTCTGGACCGGTGCACTTCGCGCCGATCTGGCAGGTGAACTCTCGTCCGTCGGCTTCAGCAACGTGGCGGCTGGTTTTCAGAGTGCGTCGCAAACCGCAATAGCAGAAGCCGGCGAATTTTCTGACGAGAACAGAGGTGCTTTCCGTTCCTGGTACGTGGTCTCTGCGGAGAACTGACGATGATGATCGCGCCCTTTTAGAGTCTGACAGATCAAGCAACAGATACAGACGGCATTGCCCGTGCAGTGGCGAAGAAGGTTCAGAATCACATGAGCGAAGGTGCCGTTATGCAGACTGATTCCCGTGCCACGCTGGCAGGTGGTGTTATCGAGGAATCCCAGGATCTGCCGAGGAGAGTCATGCTCGGCTGGGGGGTGGGCTCACTCGGGATAGCGGTTCTATACAACACCACCAACATGCTGATGCTGCGCTACCTCGTCGACTATGTTGGCGTTGCCGCGGCACTGGCGTCGAGTCTCATCGCCTTTTCTAAGATCTACGATACTGTGACTGATCCCCTGATGGGGGTGATATCCGACCGCACCCGATCGCCCCTTGGCAGGCGCCGCCCATGGCTACTAGTCGGCACCTTCCTCTGCACACTCGCTCTCCCTATTCTCTTTATAACACCGCAGCTTACGCCCACGCTGACGATCCTCTGGGTGGTTTTCGGCCTGCTGTTCTATGCCACCGCCTACACGGTTTTCTCGGTGCCCTACATGGCGATGCCCGCGGAGATGACCGACAGTCCACACATGCGTTCCGTGATTTTCTCCTGGCGCGTGAAGGCGATCGCGATCGGGCAGGTGGCAGCCGGCGGCGCTGCGCCCTCGCTGATTGTCTACTTTGGCGGAGGTGCTCAGGGACATGCGGGCATGAGCCTGGTTCTGGCGTCAATCATACTCATGGCATCCCTGATCTGCTTCCGCTACACGCGGGAGGCCAGGGCCCTGCCATTGTCCAGTCGCAAGACCAACCCCGGATTCATGGTACAGGTACGCACGTTGTTCGGTGACCGCAACCTGCGCCTGCTGCTGAGTGCCAAGATGATTCACCTGGTTTCCGTGGCATTTGCCGGCTCAAGCTTTGCATTTTTCACACTGCGTGTGCTGGAGCTACCCGACACGTATCTGTCGCTCTACATAATATCCTCGTCGGTTGCCATATTTGCATCGGCGGGACTACTGGCAACGTTGTCCGGGCGCATCGGAAAACAGAACACGTACACAGCCTGCGTGGCTCTGTACGCAGTCGTCGGCACAAGCTGGCTGTTTGCCCCGGTAGGTGAGGCCGCTATCCCCATCGTTATCCGCGGATTCCTGCAGGGATTGGGCGGCGCCGGCATGATGCTGATAGCGCAGTCGCTTCTGGCCGATGTCATGGCCGACGACCGTGCTCGCCACGGCGTCGCGCGTGAGGGTGTCTATGCGGGGCTTTACACCACTATCGAGAAGCTTTCCTACGCCTTCGGCATTGCGATCGTGGGCCTCCTGCTGAGTGGCGCCGGCTATATTGGCGGGATGGCCGATGGGATCACCCAGCCGCAGGCCGCTCTGGACGTCATCCGGTGGTCCGTCTCTGTCATACCAGCGAGCCTTGCGGTCCTCGCCGCGGTCATTATGCACTTCGTACGTCCCTCAACCGATTTCACCCCGAGCATGTAGGCATGAGAGATCTGCGCCGGAGACAGTTTCTAGCGTTTGCCGGAGCAAGCCTGGTGCTCAGTCGCGCCATAGGTGCATCGGCGCGCAGTGGAGCCAACGCAGCAACCGCTGTTGCCACGAGTCGCGGCTATACCACCTGCCGATACGGACAGCTTCACTATCTGCGCGGCGTACCTGTCGGTCCGCGGCCCGACAATCCGGCACTGGTGCTGCTGCACCAGATCCCCTCCTCTTCCGTCGAGTTTGAGTACCTGGTCGAAGCCATGGCTACCGATCGGGAGGTCATTGCCTTCGATACACCAGGCAGCGGCATGTCCGACTGGCCGCCCGAGCCTATGGACATTGCCGGATACGCCGCTGCATTTTCTGACGGTATTTCCAATCTCGGCCTGGTGGCCAATGGCGCTGTCGATGTGTTCGGGTTTCACACGGGCACCCTTCTCGCGGCTGAGCTTGCCATTGCAAATCCTCGGCGTGTGCGCCGCGTGGTGCTGTCGGGCATCCCGTACCGCACGCCCGAAGAACGTGCCGAGAGACTCGAGCAGATTTCCTCGGGGCCGACATTGACCGAGAATGGTGCAGAGATCCTCAAGATGCAGTCCGACCTCTGGGAATTCGTCGTCACCCGGCGTGATCCGCGGGTTCCACTGCGCCGCGCGGCACGCCTGTACATGGAAAAAGCGAAGGCCATGGACCGCTACTGGTGGCCCTACCAGGGTGTCTGGAAGTATGCGTTTGAGGAGCGCTTCCCCCTACTTCGACAGCCGGTGCTTATCCTTCAGCCGGACGAGGCGCTGGCAGAGTACTCCCGAAGAGCCGCGGAATTACTCAGTGACGTACGATACGAGCCACTTCCCGGACTGACACGGGATATCTTTGATGTCGGTATCGATCAGGTCGTGCACGCCCTGCGCGATTATCTGGGGTAGACCGCGGGATGGCACAGACACCAGATTCGATACGGCAGGACACGACGCCGGAGGTGATCGTCGTCGGTGCTGGACTAGCGGGATTGAATGCCGCCCTCAATCTTCACGATGCCGGCGTTGATGTACTCGTTCTGGAAGCGAGTCATCAGGTAGGTGGCCGTGTGCGGACCATGGATTTTGGCAATGGCCCGGTTGAGGCGGGCGCCACCACCTATGGTCCGACGCACAGGCGGGCGCTTGAATTGATCAGGCGTTTCCAGCTGGAAACGGCGGTCTTCTCAGGGGATATCGAGTTCGCCTACTCCGTGAATGGGGATCTGTGCTCCGCAGACGCATGGCCGAACTCGAAAGGCAACCTGCTGGAGGGCGACGAGCGCGACATACTGCCATCGCGAATCGACAATTATTTCATGCAGGCCTTCCTTCCCTTCGATGGCCTGGACGACTGGCTGGATCCACAGTTTGCCCACTATGATATTCCCTTCGCGGACTTTCTGCGGGCCAGGGGCCTCTCGGACGAGGCACTTCGCCTCGTCAACATGTGCATCAACGCCAATGACATCCAGACTGTCTCTGCCCTCTCCATATTCCGCGATGCTGTAAAGTGGCGGGAAGTCGGTTATACGGACCCGAAACACTTCAACCAGTACGGTGCTGCGCAATACCGACCCACCTATCTTGTCGAGGGTGGGCAGCGACTACCGGAGGCGATGTCGGCAGCGCTGTCGCGACCCGTGGAATTTGGCAAGGACGTTCGCGCCATTGAACAGGACGTGGACTCCGTCACAGTGACCTGCCTTGACGGGTCACGGTACCGATCAAGGCGACTGCTGGTAACGGCACCCATCGTCACCCTGCGCACCATTCATTTCAGCCCTCCCCTCCCGGGCATTCTCCACGAGGCCATCCAGACCGCCCGATCCTCAGCCAATACGGGATTTTTTCTGCGCGCGAGGCGCGCTTTCTGGAAAGACGATGGCCTGCCTCCGTCTCTGTGGTCGGATACCCTGTTCGAGCGGCTCCTCGCCGCCGGTACGGATGACAGGGACGAAGTCATGCGCATATGGATAAACGGCGACAATGCCGAACGGGTGGACCGCCTGGGCGACCGCGCACCCGAGCTGCTGCTGGAAACGCTGGCGCGTATTCGCCCGTCGACAAAAGGACAGCTGGAGGTTATCGGCAGGATTTCCTGGGGTTCAGATCCACTTATCGGCGGCGAAAAGTATGTGATGGGGCCGGGGCAGGTAACGCGCTACGGCAAGTGCATTTCCGAGCCGACGGGCCTGATCCATTGGGCTGGAGAACATCACAAGAGCCGGGATCAGGGGGCTGAGGCGGCGCTTCAGTCGGGTGAGCGCGCCGCAGACGAAATTCTGGGGGAATTGCGCCCAGGCCGTACCCCGAGTTCGCAACGCAACGCAGCAGGGCTCGTGTCTGCGCAATTTACACAGGAGAAAACGCAATGAATCTCACGCCTCTGATAACAGCCTGCCTCTCTGTGGGCGCCATCGTTTGTTCCCTGGTTGCCGTCGCCGAGAATAGCGACTCCGCAACAACCGTCCCCACGCTGACAATCAATGAACTTCAGGAGCGATACGCTCTGCCCTCATCGCGCTTCATGGAAGCCGACGGCGTCAGGATCCATTACGTCGATGAAGGCACAGGACCTGTTGTTGTTTTGCTGCATGCGTCATACCACAGCCTGCGCTCCTGGGACCCCCTGGCAGAACGCCTGCGTGAGCACTACCGCGTGGTACGTTTTGATTTCCCCAACGCGGGCATGAGCATTGATAGCAAAGCCGCGCCTCCGGAGAAGTTCAGCATGATGGGGCGCTACCAGGAAGCCATTGACCATGTGGCGGAGCATCTTGACCTGGATCACTTCGCCGTTGTGGCTACCTCAAGCGGAGGCGCTGCAGGTTTTCGCTACGCCAGTGAAAATCCCGGCAAAGTCACGCGGCTCGCTTTGATCAACACGGCGGGCATGCCGAGGATTCCCAGCAACGACCCCCTGCGAGAGCGTGCCGCAGTTGCGAAGTGGGCGGGCATGAAGGTTCGGCCACGTGAGTTCTGGGACTTCGGCATGTCGGAAAACTTCATTGCCCCAAACGAGCCTCCCAGCTGGCTGATTGACCAGGTATACGACTTCGCACGCCGGGAGGGCCGGGCAGACAAGGCCGCCGAATATACCTATTCGACTGGAGACCCAGAGGCCATTCTGGCGCGGATCAGCTCTCCCACCATGATCATGTGGGGCAAGAGCAACCCGACGGTGATGCATCTCGAAGCCGACGTTATCCAGCACTGGATGACCGGTGCAGCGACGACAATCCGAAAGTACGATGGACTCGGCCACTACCCCTATATCGAGAATGTCGACGCGGTCTACGAGGATCTTTCGGCGTTTCTTGCGGGCGATCTTGATTCCATGCTTCGCCGCACAGTGATGTTGAAGCCGGGTGAACAGTGCGAATGCGAGGCGCCATGACGCTGCCGGCGGTTGATACGGTCAATCAACGCAGCTGCTGAAAAGAAGAAACTCAGGGAGAGTCGTGGTTCTTGACGACATGGCGGCGCGTCATGATGAATGTGTCGCTTGTGCGAGCATAGGTTGCCCCCCCCATACGCGCCACGGCCTTGAGCTTGTCGGGATCGATCTTGTGGTCGCCAATATACACCGCGTCATTGACGTGTATGCGCAGGACGCTGCAGATCATCAGATCGTTGCGTCCGCGTTCGTTCTGCAACGTGACGGCCTGATTCAGCCTGCATTCAAACTGCACAGGACTTTCCTGTACGCGCATCGGGGCGACCAGTTCCGAGGGGACAGGCGTCAGACAGGCCTCGGAAAATTCGTCAGTGCTGGGATCAAAACTCTCTCCGGTGAGGTTCATTGCCTCGGCTGCTGCCTCGGTAACAATGTTTATCACACACTCGCCACTGGCGGTCAGATTGGCATATGTGTCCTTGAAACCACGCTCGAGGTCGTCGAGGCCAATGGAGAAAGCGACTGTCGGCGGCATCACGGCAACGGCATTGAACCAGGAGAAGGGCGCGAGGTTATGCACGCCATCCGCGCTTACAGTAGATACCCAGGCGATAGGCCGTGGCACGATAGCGCTGTTCAATAGTTTGTAGGATTGCTCTTTGGTGAGCTCTTCGCTGTTGAACGTGGGCATGAATAGGAATTCCCGCCGTAGCCGAGTTATTGTAGTTCCCGCCGGCAAGGGCCCGTAGCCAGGCAAAGAAGCTCCCGACACGGGGCTTCCCTGAAGTAAGGCGCGACCTATGCCCCTCGGGGCGCTTGCTGGCGAGTCCGCTGCAAATGCAAGTGTAGAATAGACACAACCGTGAAGAATGTTGACTTCATGCGTGCACGTTATCTGACAGGTGGTCATGCAGCGGATAGTCTGATTACTTTCCCTGCCGGGGCGTTAGCATGCCCCTGTACGGTTGCCGCATGAACAATAATCAACTCTGGTATCTGCAAGTGAAGGGAGTTAAGACGTCATGATCACTTTGTTGCCTCGCAAAAGTGCGTTACCGATCTTCCTTCTGCTGGGTGCCGGCGCCGCCGCCGCAGAAATACCGAAGGAACCGGGACAGGCTTTCAGGGAATGCCCCGAGTGTCCGGAGATGGTTATTGTTCCTCCCGGTCGCTTCACACAGGGTTTCGATGGCGGCCTCGAGGAGCGCTATGAAGGACCGCGGCGTGATATCACCATTGACTACCGCTTCGCAATCGGCCGTTTCGAGGTGACGCAGGAGCAGTATCGCAGCTTCATAGAGTCCTCAGGCTACGAACCCTCACCGGGGTGCTTCATGTGGGACGGCGCGGGCGCCCCCTTTCTGGACGAGCACGGCTGGGAGGATCCGGGTTATGGGCGATCGCCAGCGGACAACGAACCGGTTGCCTGTCTCAACTGGACGCATGCCGATGCCTACGTTAGCTGGCTGGCAGAGCACACGGGTGAATCCTACAGATTGATCAGCGAGGCAGAATGGGAGTACGTGGCGCGCGCCGGGCGAGACAGTAGCGCCACCTACCCATGGGGTGAGGAGGATAATGAAGCCTGCCTCCACGGCAATGTGTACGATCAGTCAGCTGCGGCGGCACGCCCCGATCTATCGCTCCCGAATGCCCCCTGTGACGACGGTTTTCCCGGCATAGCGCCTGTCGGCCAGTTCAAGGCAAATCCTTTCGGTGTTTATGACATGAGCGGAAACGTGTGGGAATGGCTGCTGGATTGCTATGAAATGCCTTACCCTGATGATGCACCGACCGATGGCTCGCCCCACCTGAGCGGGGAATGCGAACGTCGTGCCGTCCGTGGCGGCAGCTGGATATCGACACTTTTCTGGCAACGCCCGACCTTCCGAGGTCGTGATCCCGAGTCCCTCACGAGTCGCATTTTTGGCCTGCGTGTGGCGCGGGACCTGCCGCAGTAAACAATCACCCGCGGGCGCGCCGTCATCTCCCGCGGCGCAATGCATCACGATCACGTGGCTCGCTGCTTGCTGCTTTCTACTCGCTGCTTTCTGCTTGCTAGTTGTTGGTTGCTATCAGACGGCGGACGTAATCTTCGAATGTCACAGGCGGCCTGCCCAGCAACCAGCATAAAACATTGGGATTCCCGTGAAAGCCGTGTTTGTCGTAGTGAGCATTCATCGCGATCATCTGCGCTACCCGATCATCACTCGCCCCCCTGGCACGAGCGCCCTGCTCCATCTGCTGCAGGCTCATTGCCTCTGCCCGGATATCGCGCTGCAGGCGTCCGCCGATAATTCGGGCCATGTCCTCCTGGCTAAGGTCGTCGGGTCCAGCGAGTTCGTAACAGGCGTATTCGTGTCCGGGCTGTGTTGCGACAAGGGCGGTCGCCTCCGCCAGGTCCAGCAGATCGACCACGCTGAAACGCTGCTCTACGCTGAAGGGCATCGCGTGCACACCGGTTTCCAGGACCTGCTTCCAGATGTTCTCCAGATGCTGCATGTATCGCGAAGGCTGGACAATGGTATAAGCGAGGCCGGACTCCACCAGATGCTGTTCAGCATCGAGCTTCAGTCGGTGATGGCGTATATCGCGAAGCAGCGGATGCATCACGGAGTAGTAGATAAATCGCTCGATCCGGTAATGCAGCGCTGCGCTTATGAAGCGACCCGTAATCTCCACCTCATCGGGATGCATGGGGGGACCGATGTGTATGATCGCATCGCAGCCTTTGACGGCCGCATCGACGGTCTGCTCTTCCTGCATGTTGCCGACTGCAAAGTCGACAGCGCCGAGCCTTTCCAGGTCGGGCCATTGGTCCTCATTGCGTATGAACACTTTCACCCGTGCGCCTTTCGATGCCAGCGCAGTCAGTACAGCACGGCCGGTTCTGCCATTGGCGGCGGTCAGGAGTATGGTCATGGGTATTCCCTGTACAGCGGGTTTATCGTTGTCGCTGATCACGCAATGGCAGCAGCGCCGGAAGAGAATGACAACGCTACCGCAAGACGACTGCGTGAATCCAATAAGCAGTAGGCATGCCGGGATGCACTACGGGCATGACGGATGCAGCGCCACCTGACGGCTCGCGCCTTGATTCCTGCCAATACTGCGACCCCGCGCATTGCCGGTTTGACCAGATGATCAAGTATTAGCGGTTTTCTGGTGGCAGCGCGGCATGCCAGTTCAGGCAGGAGCGCTCAATCACGGGGATCACTCCGGCGATGGGAGGGCGCTGAGTCGGGCTGCTGCGCAGAATCAGGCCCGCCTCACGCACAAGCGTTCCGCCATCACGACGCAGCACGCAAATCCCGCCGCTGGCAATTTCCTCTTCCATCCAGAGTCGCGGCAGCATCGCGACAAAACGCCCGGTCAGCACGAGGTCCTTCAAGGTCGACAGCGAGCTCGTCTCAACGGCTACCGACGGCGGCGGCAGCGAGGACCGGGCAAAAAAACTCTCGAGGAAACTGACGATGTGCGGATGTTTGACAATTGCCCAGTCAGCCTGCTGCAGCGCGCTCGTCGTGACGTGATCCCGCTGTGCCAGGGGGTGGGCTGCTCCGGCGACAAACTCGGTGCCAACACTGAAAAGGGGCTTCAAGGTTACATCGGGAGGAACGGCGTCAGGCGGAAAATTCGATACGATCACATCGATGTCGCCCCGCCTCATGGCGTTGACCAGATCTTCAAAGAAACCCTCGGTGATACGCAGATGCAGACCCGGGAAGTGCTCCGTGACATCCGGAATAATGTGCCGTATGAGCGACGGAGCAAACAGCGAACCGATGCCGATATGAATATGCCCCTGCTCACCGCGAGATATGGCAGTGACATCGCGGACCGCAAATTCGGCCTGACGGATAATAAGCTGCGCGTATCGGTACAGCACATCGCCCGCCTCGGTGGGCGTTATCGACCGGCTGTTGCGGATGAGCAACGGGCCGCCGATCCGATCTTCCATGTTCTGGATGCTTCGAGTGAGCGCAGGCTGCGTGATGTACTGTTCCTTCGCCGCCTGGGTAATGCTACCGAGTTCGACGACCGCGACGAAATGCCTCAATTGCTTGATCTCAAAATGTATCAATTCAGCGCCTGCTTCAGATCATTCCCGGCATTACCCATAGCCCAAGTCAAACTATCAATGCTTCCCGGCAACCCGCGCTTCCACGCAAACCCACAACTATGAATTCAAACGATGGACCAACGAGAGAACGCCTGCGTAGTTTATGACAAAAACGCTACCGGAAGAACGAGCAGGTCATAGGCGGAACTTTAGGCTAGGATGAGCCAACAACGTCATCCCGCCCTGCGGTGATGGCAACCGGACACCATGCTGGTTTGCCCAACATCAAGCGCTGCGTTCCATACGGAATGCGCATACCGGGAGGATAGCAAGGGCCTATGGAACTCCGACAGTTGCGACACTTCCTGGCAGTGCTGGAACACCGCAGTTTCCGGCGGGCGGCAGGCTTTCTTGCAATAACTCCCCAGGCATTGAATGCAAGCATCGTGAAGCTCGAGAACGAGTTGGACCTGAAGCTTTTCGAGCGGGGTCGCACGGGATTGGATCCGACACGGCATGCGGAACTCCTGGCCCGACACGCGAGCCTGATATGTTCGGAAACCGAGCGCGCCAAACGGACCTTGGCCCAGATCGTAAAGGCGTCCGAGGGCCATGTCGCTATCGGGGCAGGATGGTTCACCTCCCAGGTGCTGGGATGCCAGGCCATTCAAAAGCTCATGCAGATGTATCCTCGAGTGGACCTGACGTTTGTCGAGGGTTCATCGGAAGATCTTCACATGAAATTATTGCGCGGTGAGCTGGACGTGGTGCTGAGCACACCAGCCGACGACCTGGTATTGTCGCTCGAGCTGGCGAGCGAGGAGCTCTGGCGTGCGGAAGATCTGGTATACGCAAGACAGGATCATCCTTTGAATTCCTTCGGAGACACCATTCCTCTGGCCAGGATGACCGCCTATCCCTGGATCGTATCCGCAGGAACCGAGTCACGCACGCCCAGGCTGCTGCAGGCCTGCCGGGAACATGACGTTGAGCCACCCCGCAAGCTGCTCAGAACCAACTCGGTATATACACTGCAGCGGCTTATGGCACAGACAGATGCCCTCATGCTCGGTGGCACGCTCCCGCCACCCTTCGAGTTGCCTTTCATGGAAGGGTGCACGAGGTTCTCCGTGCCGGAACTTCAGGAGAGCTACCGGGTGCTAATCGCCTGGCGGCAGGACCCACCACTGAATCCTGCAGCGCTTTGCTTCATCGACGTGGTGCGAGATGTTTTTCAATCAGGCACGGGGAAGTGTTGAGATACCGCTATGCGGATCTTCATCCAGGGCGCGATCGCCGATCTTCATATATCAGGTATGCGCAGAACACTTCGAGGCTGCCTTTGTTCCATGCAGCGCGCACTGCTAAGCTATTTATCCTTGAATAGCAGTTGCAGCCGGGTGAGATAAAAGTCATGCGTATACTTTTTTCGTTACTGGGCGCAGTTTCGGCGGGACTTTGCTGCAGTCCGGTTTTTGCAGCCGCCGCCCCCACAACGAAGCATGTAGCACCCGATACAGCACCGGCTGTTGTCTATACGGAGCGGCGAGAGCCCTGTGCACTGCGGAGTGCAACCCGAAACGCCTTCTTCGGCGACCTGCATATTCACACAGGCTTTTCCTACGACGTTCGTCCATTTGGCTCCACCACAACACCGGCCGATGCCTACCGATTTGCCCGGGGTGCTCCGCTCGGCATCCCCCCCTACGATGACAGTGGCAGACCGACCGCCACCAGGCAGCTTCGCACGCCTCTCGATTTTGCGGCTGTCACGGATCATGCAGAATTCTTCGGCGAGCTTGGCCTGTGTATGGACCCCGCCAACAAGGTCTATGAACTTCCAGCCTGCGTTCACCTCCGCGGCAGCGGCGCAGATGGTGATCTATTCCGACTCTTCGTGAACAGCCTGCTGTCCGAATCGCCGCAGCCGGTCGCGGAGATCTGCGGAGACACCCCCGACGCATGCGTTGCATCGGCCAACTCGCTTTGGAAAAGCACCCGGGAAATGGCCGAAGAGGCCTACGACCGCTCGTCGCGCTGCGAATTCACTACCTTCGTCGGCTACGAGCACACGGGCACACCCAATTCAAACAACTATCATCGCAATGTCATTTTCCGCAACGCCAATGTTCCGGAGCGCGCCATCTCGTACATCGAGGCGCCCAGAGGGCTCGACCTCTGGAATGCACTTACTTCCGAGTGCCTGACTGGGGTGGACGACTGCGACGTACTGGTGATCCCGCACAATTCCAACCTGAGTTCCGGGGCGATGTTTCCGTCCTATGCAGCCAGTTCCGAGACAGCCGAATCTGCTCGGGGGGCGGCGCGACTGCAAGCCACCATGGAGCCGATTCTGGAGATCTTCCAGCACAAGGGAAATTCGGAATGCTTCAATGGCTTCCCTGGCATTCTCGGCGCCCCGGATGAACTGTGCGAATTCGAACAGGTCCGGACGGTAGGTGAAAGTCGCGTGGTTTTTGGGGAAAACTACGAGCTTCGATTCTGTGACGAAAACGAGATCGGCCGACGCGGCTTCGCTGCCGTGGGCTGTGTTTCGCAGAACGATTTCTTTCGCAGTGTGCTGTTGACGGGCCTCCAGGACGATGCCGCGATCGGCGTGAATCCATACAAGTTCGGGGCCATCGGATCTACAGACACGCATCTGGCACTGTCGGGCGGCACGGATGAGTCGGACTGGCCGGGGCACCTCGTACCCGAGGCGAAACTCGAGGACCGTCTCCGAGCGGGCACGTTTTCTCCGCAATCGCTCGTGAGCAATCCCGGAGGACTGGCCGGTGTCTGGGCAGTAGAGAATTCACGGGATGCGCTGTTCGAGGCATTGCGCAGACGGGAGGTCTTTGGTACGTCGGGTACCCGTATTCAACCGCGCCTGTTTGCCGGCTGGGATATCGATGATGACAGCTGCCGCCTTGACGACGTGCCAGTATATGGATACGCCCACGGCGTCGCCATGGGGAGCGACATGTCACCCGCCACGGCGCCGGAGCAGAAGCCACGCCTTATTGCCTCTGCAGTCAGGGATCCCGATGGTGCAGCCTTGCAGAAACTCCAGATCATCAAGGGCTGGATCGATACCTCAGGCCGGGCGCGCTACAAAGTTTTTGATGTGGCAGGAGCGGACACCCCCGGCGGTGATGCGGACCGGATTCCAGCAGAGGGCGGGACCGGTGGGGCTTCATCGCTCTGCGCGGTGTTTGAAGACACAACGTTCGACCCGGCGGAATCCAGCTACTACTACCTTCGCGTTGTCGAGGTGCCTACTCCGCGCTGGAATTGGGCCCAGTGCTCAGCCCTGTCACCGGACGATCGCCCCCCGGCCTGCCAGAACGACGCGCCCAGAACCATCCAGGAAATGGCGTGGACATCTCCCATCTGGTACGCCCCTCCTGCCAATACGGAGTAGCGTCTCGGAGATGTGCGAATGATGCTGGACGCGTGCTGAAAGTCATGCTCAGGGAGCCACTGCTCCACTTCGCGATCATCGGGAGCCTGCTGTTTGCAGGGTACTCGATGCTGGCGCGGACACCAGGCGACGAGGAAACAAACCGCATCGTTGTTGACGCACCGCTCATTGAGAGACTTGAGCGGGATTTCGCCCGCCAATGGAGGCGTCCTCCCGATCCCATCGAGCGCGAGGGATTGATCCAGGAATACCTGCGCGAGGAGGTGCTTTACCGGGAAGCGCTGGCACGCGGGCTTGACCGTGATGACGCGGTCGTGAAGCAGCGCCTTGCAACGAAGATGGAGGCATTCGCCATGATCAGCGCCGGCGTTCCGGATGAACCTGCGGAAGCTGCACTCCGCGCCTATTTCAACGAGCACATTGATCAATTTTCCCCGCCGGAGCAGGTCTCGTTCACACACGTTTTTCTGGACAGGGATTCACGCGGAGATCGCCTTGTGGCGGATGCGCTTGCGATACTCGACCAGTTGAAGACCGCCGGAGCCGATACCGATGCTGTCGGCCTGGGGGATGCTCCGTTGACGCGACCCAGTTACGAGAACTCAACGAGGCAGGAGGTGTCGCGACAGTTTGGCAGGGACTTTGCGGCGCGGCTGTTCGAGTTGGGTACCGGGAGCTGGCACGTTCCCGTCGAATCGGGTTTCGGTCTGCACCTGGTTCTTGTCAGGGAACGGACTAAACCGCGTGATCCTGCATTCGAGGATGTGGCGTTTTCGGTCAGACGATCCTATAACGATAAGCGGCGTCACGAAATTCGCGCGGCTGTCTTCGACGAGATGAAGAGTCGCTATATTATACAGAGGCAGGTGCCGGACGAGGTCGGCCCGCAGTGAAGTTCAGGCACTGGATGGCCTCTGCCGCGGCGCTGCTGAACATGTCTCTGGGATGCACGAGCACATACGCGGATGATCTGCGGCCGGCATTGCTGGAGATTGTCGAACAGGCACCGAATCGGTTCGTGATCAACGCCAAACTACCGCCCGGCTTGTCGATAGGCAGTCTGCCAGAGGTAAGGCTACTCGCCCCATCATGCGAGCGTGTTGACTCCGGTAATCCGGGCAACACTGAAGACTATCGGCCCCGGTCGCTTCCGACGATCTATTCCTGCGTGAATGGACTGGCCCAGGCCGAGCTTTTATTCGTGTACCGTGACTTCAATCCATCAGCGAATATTCTGGTCGGCATCACCTGGTTGAGCGGCGAGCATCGGATGCTGGCTCTGAAGACAGGCGAGAGACGCATGGGGCTGCCTTCACCCGAAACATTCGGTAGCGTCGCAGTGGCCTACATGACCCTTGGCGTCACGCACATCCTTACCAGTCTCGATCACCTGCTTTTCGTAGTGTGTCTTCTGTGTATCGCTGGCACGGCGCGACGCGTTGCACTGACCATTACCGGTTTCACGCTGGCCCACTCCGTGACGCTGGGCCTGTCCACGCTTGGCATAATAAGGCTGCCTGTGGCGCCCATGGAAGCCTGTATCGCACTGAGCGTTGTCATGCTCGCCGCGGAACTGGTGCGGCGCCGCCGCGACACCCTCGCGTGGCGATTTCCGATCCTCGTATCCCTGGTTTTTGGTCTTCTTCATGGCTTCGGATTTGCCAGCACACTCAACGGGATCGGAGTACCAGAGAACCGGATTCTTGGTGCGTTGCTGTTTTTCAACATCGGTATCGAGATCGGGCAGCTTGTATTCGCCACAGTGGTTCTCTTCTGCCTCGCACTGGTCCGGTCACTCTGCCGGGGCAAACAACTGCGACTCTTTCCCACGGGGGCGACCGGCTCGTCGCCGACAACGCCCCTGGTGGGCTATACCGTCGGCGGCATATCGGTATTCTGGCTGATTCAGCGCCTTGCTTCACTCGGAGTCTGAACCTCCCGTGACCGGGGCATCTAAAAACAGATCATCGACGCGCGAGAAGGCATTCACCAACGATGCCGAAGGCTCAGGGTGCCGCCTTCGCCTCGGCAAGCTTGATCAGCTCTAACAGCTCACCTTCCATGCCGGTGTAGGCACTCTTGGCATGTGCACTCCTGAGAAACTTGAGGGCTTCGTCCGGTGCTGTATGCCAGGGGCAATACACATAACGCCCTTCAAGCAACCCCTTCCCGACCGAGTACTCCGCGTAGAACAATCCCTGATACGCTGCCCTTCGCCACAGCTGACCGGCATCACAGGTGTCAACGGGGACACCGCCAAGCCCGACGTCCTTGAGGTACCCGAGCACGTACTGCGCCTGGGGATAGTCCATCGCAATGGCCGCACGCTCAAGGTATGGCAGCGCCTCCGGAACCCGTCCGGCATAAAAAAGGGCCCTGCCAGCCTGGTACTGGAACCGCGGCTCATCAGTCCTGCTTGCCGCGGCCGCCATACAGGCGGGGATGGCAAGATCGGTATCGACATCCTCCTGCGCGATCCCTGAGGTCACGCGCCAGGGGTCATAGGGGTGATTCGCCAGCCAGTCACATTCATCTATGTCGGCATCCAGGCGATAGATGCGCGATGGCGCATCCGGCGTCGGTCCGGCTTCTACGCGCACCTTGACGTTGTACTGCTCCTGAAACTCTTCCCGATGCAGCTCCAGATCGGCTTCATCCACCCTGACCTCACGATAGAAGCTTGCGGAACGTGGCGTCTGGAACCTGGGATCCGGTATGGGGTTGCCGTCAGTGTCGAGCTTTTTCTCACCCGTTATCGGATCAATGATGAATTCGTTCGCGTGAATACCCTGCGCCGACCGTATGCGCACGTTGGGCACGCCGAGATTATTCAGCTGTAGATGCTGCAGCGCCCCTGATTCGGGATTGAAGTACTCATAGACCACGGCAAAATCCGAGACCACGCGGGTGAGTTCCCCGCCGACGAAATCGAACATGTGGTCGATAAGCGACACCTTCATGGAACCGTTTTCGTCTACAGAATGGCCGTAGGTGTTGGTAATCAGCTCCACGCCCTCTCCCGGTCGTGCAAGCCCCTGGGATAGCTGTGCCGCACGCACATGCTGCGAGCCGTAGTACATCCAGTTTGTCTGGTGGAAGTCCTTGCCATCTATCCTGATGCGAAACAACGCATTGTATGCGCGGATTTTGTGACCGCCATCGGGCCCATAGGAGTCAAGCTGTCCCCGCCATAGGCCATCCATCGTCCGCCAGACAGGGAAGGCGTCCAACGGGGCGATGGCTTCAGAGGCAGGCCCGTCATTCCCGGCAAGCAAAGCCGGGGAAAAGCCGAGGCAGGCGGCAAACAAGCCGCAGGCCAATGGATACAGCGTGGACCCCGCACAACAAAAACGACTCATATCCAAAGCTCTCCGGTACCTGTTGACTATCCCGCCCAATGGCGAATTCCGTGCTGAAGTCACCGCGACAGGACTTGCGAGAAAGGCCGCGGCGTTTGCGCAATTTATTCTGGTCTGGACAGTGCAAGCGTGCTTGCCCTGCGGGCCGAAGGCTCCAATATAAAATGCTGAACGCCACACCGACAGCAACTTTTCATTGGTGTATCAAAATATCTTTTGCTTTGCGCAACAAGTGCCAGGGGCTTGAATGTCCGACAGGTGTTCATTCTGTTTTTTTTATCGTGTGTTTGATCGCCATGTGTGACGTTATGCGGTTTAGAACAGGCTACATGTTCATGCAAACCACATTATCTGTCGTCATTCCCGACTGCACCTAGAGGGTACATAGAACTATGAAAAATCAGAATGTTGTAGTGACAACACTCGCGCTGGCCATTTCCATACCCGCCTTGGCGCAGACTTCGCCTGTGGGGCAAGGCGCAAGCATGATCGAAGAGATTACCGTAACAGCGCGCAAACGATCGGAATCCTTGCTGGATATTCCGATGACCGTCTCGGCATTCTCGGCTGAAGATATCGAAAAAGCCGGCTACACCACCATAACTGAGCTGATTGATGCAGTACCCGGCGTGACGTATGGCTCCTATCAGGCTGAGGGTCAGGGAGACTCTCCGAGCTTTCGCGGGGTTTCCAACAATACCGGGGACCCGACCCGGCAGAACTCCTCGAAATTCATCGACGGTGTGTATGTCTCCGGATCCCTGTATACGATTCTGCTGGCAGATATCGAGCGTGTGGAAGTAGTAAAAGGACCGCAAAGCGCACTGTATGGCCGTGCCACCTTTTCGGGGGCAGTCAACTACATTACCAAGAGACCGACGGACGAGGTGACGGGATCAGTCAGTGCGACGGTTGCCGAGTATGACGAACTGCGCGTGAACGGGACGATCAGCGGCCCCATTATCAGGGACAAGCTGGCGGGCAGAATCACCGCAGGCATGCAGAAGGAAGGAAGTCCGTATGACAACATCACCAATGGTGATGAGATGGGTGACAACGAGCTGGCTACATTGAGCACGAGTCTGCTTTTTACCCCCAGCGATGCCCTATCGGCGAACCTGTACATGAGCTACGCGGAAGCAGACCTTGGCGAGGCACCGCGTGGCACGACGCCGCTGAACTTGAGTGAACTTGAATTTCCGCTCGATAGCGTCATTGGTGGCGACGTGGACCAGCTGGACGACCCCGGTATCGACTCCGAGACGACACGTATCAACCTGACCATCGACTACGATTTCAATGACTACACGCTGACCTCCGTAACGGGCTACGGCAAAGAGGAGGTTCGCAACGAAGCGGATGGCAACTATGCACCCGGCACCATTCCGCTGTTTTTCCTTTGCAATGCCGGCCCATTCCAGGGACCGGGTTGCGACATATTCCAGACAGTGATTGATCAGGAACTGGAATCGACATTTCAGGAGTTCCGCATAACATCGCCCGGGGATGCTCGAGTGCGCTGGCTTGCCGGTGTTTCCTACTTCGACGAGGACTTCTTTCGTGAGCGGTCCCGCAATTTCGCGCAGGCACCGACACTGAAAAACTCTGAAAACCTGTCGATTTTCGGATCCGTCTCATTTGATATATCCGACAAGGTTACCGTAAGCCTTGACGGACGCTATCAGGAAGAGGACATCTCACTCACCGATCAGCTGTCCGGCAGCGTTCAGGAGGATACATTCAACAGCTTCCTGCCGCGCGCCATCATCGAATATTCTCCCAGCCAGAACGCGATGTTTTATGCCAGCGTCGCCAAGGGCAACAAGCCAGGTGACTTCAACGCCACGGGGCCGGTCGAATTCGCCGTGATTGACGAAGAGGAGCTCTGGAACTATGAAATAGGCACCAAGTTCAGTACAGCCGATGGCAGATATTCCGTGCAGGCGGCAGCCTACTTCATAGACTGGACGAATCAACGCTTCCGATTCACAGACCCAAGGCCCACGGTCGGCAGCTACGATATCAATGCTGGTGAAACGGAAATATACGGTATCGACATCAGTGCGGTCGCCCGCCTGACGCCAACGCTTACGGCATCACTGGCCTACGCACATGTCAGCTCCGAGTTTCAGATATTCGAATCGCAGACTGCGGTCCCTGTCATCGGGACATCCGACGTTTCCGGAAACGAAACACCACGCACCCCCGCCAATTCCCTGTTCGCATCACTACAGCACCAGGCACCCCTGGCGGCGATGGGCGGCGACTATGACTGGTTTGCGCGTGCAGATGTCTCCTACCGCGACAAGCAGTACATTGACGAGATCAACCTCGAGTATCTTGAGGAGCAGACCCTCGTCAATTTTCGCGTTGGCATCGAGGCGGGTCGCACACGCGTGACGCTGTGGCTGGAGAATGCTTTCGACAACGAAGCCCCGACAACCGGTTTCCGTTTCGGCCAGCTTGCGCTGGTCGGCCTACCGCTGGGGCGACAGCTTGGCCTTACCGCAGCCTACAGTTTCTAGGCGGAACATGAACGGGGCCATGGAAGGCTCCCGCACTTGCTTACGGACGGAGCTCATGCGATCAGTCACCCGAGCGCAGGTTTAACCGAAGCGTGATCAAGCCCTTGATAAGGGTTGGGACCACCACCATACCCTGGCGTATCCTTTACCCTTACAATGCTACCGTGTAGACATCCGCGCGATGGCTACACATATCGGCCAGCCAGGAGCTACCCATGTCAGGAAAAACCCTGTACGACAAGGTATGGGAGGCACACGCTGTAAAGTCGTACAGCGATGGAACCACGCTGCTCTATATAGACAGACACCTTGTCCACGAAGTGAGCAGTCCCCAGGCCTTCGCGCACATTAGGGCAACGGGAAGGACGCCCTGGCGACGGGATGCCCACCTCTGTGTCGCGGACCACGCGGTTCCCACTATCGACCGGGACAAGGAGATTAGCGATCCCCAGGCTCGCACCCAGGTCGCGCGCCTGGAGGAGAATGCAGAGCAGTTCCAGTTGAAGTACATCCCGCTTCGCGACGGCCGCCAGGGCATCGTGCATGTTATCGGGCCGGAGAGCGGCTTTACACAGCCGGGTATCACGCTGGTCTGCGGCGATAGCCACACCTGCACCCACGGCGCATTCGGAAGCCTCGCTTTCGGGATTGGGTCCAGTGAATGCGAAGCGGTTCTCGCCACGCAGTGTCTTCGGCAGAGCCGCGCTAGGAACATGCGGGTCTGGGTTGATGGCCGGTTTGCTCCGGGCGTCGGCAGCAAGGACCTGGTACTTGCGCTGATCGCGCGCATTGGCACGTCGGGCGCGGCGGGCTGCGCGCTGGAGTTCGCAGGTCCCGCGATCGATGCCATGTCGATGGAAGCGCGAATGACGCTGTGCAATATGTCCATTGAGGCAGGCGCACGCGTGGGCATGATCGCGCCCGATGCAACGACCTTTGCCTACCTCAAGGGTCGCCCCTACGCGCCGCGTGGTGATGACTGGGACGCCGCCATGGAACACTGGCAAACGCTGGCTACGGATCACGATGCTGTTTTTCACCGCGAGGAACGCATCGACGCAGCGTCCGTGGAGCCGCAGGTATCCTGGGGCACCAGCCCCGGGCAGACGGCCGGGATAGACGGCTGCGTGCCGGATCCCGACGCCGAAGCTGACGGTGAGCGGGCGGGCGACTTGCGCGCTGCCCTGGACTACATGGGCCTCAGACCGGGCATGCGCCTAAGGGATATCGCCGTGGACCACGTGTTCATCGGATCCTGCACGAACGGACGTATCGAGGATCTGCGTTCCGCCGCGTCAATCGTGCGCGGCCGCAGGGTCGCAGATGGCGTTCGTGCGCTCGTCGTCCCCGGCTCCGGTCTGGTGAAGGAACAGGCCGAGCGCGAGGGTCTCGATCGAATATTCAGCGACGCCGGATTCGAGTGGCGAAGCGCGGGGTGCTCGATGTGCGTCGCCATGAACACGGACCGCCTGCAACCGGGCGAACGCTGCGCATCGACCAGCAACCGCAATTTTCAAGGACGCCAGGGTCAGGGCGGTAGAACCCATCTGATGAGCCCTGCCATGGCCGCCGCCGCTGCGATCACGGGCCATCTGGCCGACGTGCGCGAACTCGACAACAGACTCGGGGAGACTCCCGATGGCCAGTGAAGCCTTTTCGCAACTCACATCGCGGGCGCATGTCATCGATGCGGCGAATATCGATACTGATGTGATTTTCCCGGCACGTTTTCTGCTGATCATCGAGCGCGAGGGCATGGGCCAGTATGCGTTTCACGACTGGCGCAGGCGGGAGGATGGCAGCGAGCATAGCGACTTTCAGGCACCAGGATTATTACAGGGTAATCGGCAGATACTGGTGGCCGGCCCCAATTTCGGCTGCGGCTCGAGCCGTGAGCAGGCCGTCTGGGCGCTGCACGACCTCGGCCTGCGCTGTATTATTGCGCCGAGCTTCGGTGAAATTTTCTACAGCAACTGTTTCAAGAGCGGTGTGCTTCCCATAGAGCTTGCGGACATGCAGGAGTGGTCGCTAATTCGGGATGCCGCGGCAGCTGAGCAGGTCCTGCAAGTCGACCTCGAAGCACAGCAGGTCATCGTGGATTCTCACCGTCCGCTGGATTTCAAGGTGTCCGAGTACCGACGGGCAGCATTGCTCAATGGCCTGGATGATATCGATATGGTGCTGCAGCAGGACGGTGACGATATCCGTGCCTTCGAGGAGCGGCGTCGGACCGCGCTGCCCTGGCTCTACGAGCCCTTGACCTGACCGCGACTAGGCTGCCAGTCGCCCGCCGAGCCATCTGCCAAAGGTGATCGCAGGAGTGACCAGCATCCCATTGGTGTAGGCGCGTCCCGATGTGGCCCCCGCCCCGATCACCTCACCAAGCGCATAGAGTCCCTTGATGGGGCGCCGATCACTGTCCAGAACCTGCAGTTGCGGGTTGACGTGCAGGCCGTCAAAGGAGACGAGCGTCCAGCCCTGCATTTCTATGGCGTAAAACGGCGGTTTCTTTATTTCCAGTGGCCTGTGGGTCCGACCGTAGGGGTCCGCATCGCCTCGCGCAATACTGGAATTGTACAGGTCCACCGTCCGCAACAGGTTTCGCGGATGCACTCCGGCCTGGTGCGCCAGGCTGTCCAGCGTGTCGGCGCGATGGAACATGACGTGCTTTGCGTGCTCTCCGGCGAGCCTGTCGACAGACCAGTCCGGAATGATCGGGGGACTCTGCATAAGCATCGCATGATCGTACACGGCCCAATGACGGTGGCCGGGCTGCCTGGCAATACCGTATTCAATGTGGTTGACACTCGGGTTGTCCTCCTGGACAAAGCGCTCACCATGTACGTTGACCAGGATTTCCCAGGGCATCCTGATACCGGGATGCAGGGGCGCATAGGCATGCATGGTGCTCGGATAGCGATGTTCACGCAGGACAAAACCGGGCAGCGAGGCATATTTGTCACCGCCGCGCAGAACGCCACCCGCAGACAGACCGAGCAGCAGGCCCTGACCGGTAGATGTCGGGTACGCCGCCTGTGCGTACAGCGGCACCCCGTGGAGATCCTCGAAGAGGCGCGGGTTGGACGCGCAACCGCCCGTCGAAAGAACGGTATGCCGGGCGCGAAGATCACGCAGAGTGCCGTCCGGGCCGCGCGCCATGATGCCAAGAACTGCCTGGTCACGGGAATCCTGCAGAAGTTCCACGGCTTCCGTTTCCAGCAGCAGGGTGACGCGCCCCGCCTGGATCTGGCTCTCCAGCTGGGGCTTGAAGATATTGAGTATGGAAAGTCCGCTGTCCACGCCCTGCAGGTAGCGCCGCACCTCGAAATGGTCGTGGCCGATCCCGGTTACGGGGTGGCCATCCTTCACGGTAAAACCGCGTTCCGCGAGCCAGTTGATCATCGAGCCCGCGTTATCAACCGTGAGCCGGGTCAGTGCAGCATCCGCCGAGTTATGATTGATGCGCATGCAGTCATCGTAGTGTGCATCGGGCGAGTCCTCGATGCCGAGGCGCCGCTGGAAAACCGTACCGGCACCGGCGATCTGGGCGGTGGACCAGAACAGGGTGCCACCAATCATCGAGGCCTTCTCCACGAGAAGCACCCGGGCACCATTCCGGGCTGCAAACAGCGCCGTTGGTATTCCGGCAGTGCCCGCCCCGACAACGATGACATCATAGGTCCGGTCGGCAGCGGCGCCAACGCTGCGTAGTGCGTGCAGGCCGGCAAGTGCCGCACTGCCCGCGACAAATCCGCGGCGCGTCAGGGTGGGAAGAGTCATCATACGCTCCTGCCTATCTGCTGGAGTGCGTCGAACCTAGAGGCCGACATGTGCCTGCACGATCGCGGTCAGGCGCCGGTGAAGATGCGCGGGATCCAGTCCCGCGTCGAGCTCCGTCTGCGTGCGCGCACGCTCAATCGCTTCACAGCGCAGGTCATTCCACAGCTTGAGCAGAAAGCCACCGTGGTCGTCCGGTGTGAAGTCTCTCGGCTCCGGCGTAGCAAGCTGGTCGCACAGAGCGTCGTCTGCCACGCCTGACTCTTCGCGCAACGGAGCCCCGGGAAAGGTACGAAGATGGGCCACAATCTGCTCAACGGCGCCGGCGGCATCCTCACCCCAGTCAGCTCGCTCTATGTTGGAACCCAGGAGTGGCATACGCGAAAAATGCTTCCGCAACGGGTCCGCCCCCATCGCGCCCAGCAGGGTTGGCACTTCTACATTGCGGAGTGGCTGTTCGCCCTCAAAGCGAAATGCTGCCAGGTACGGCGCTGGATAGCTGTCCCAGGCCGTGAGCCAGTCACGGAGTCGACGCATTCGCGTTGCAATAGGCGTAGGCGGCAGAGTCATCCGGGCGTCGATGGCCGGCGTGTTCCAGGGAAAGAACCGCAGCTGTTCTTGCAGGCGCGCCCAGGTCTGGGTCAGGTGGGAGCCGCTCCAGGTCGGCGGATAGACCTCGCAGTAGCGGGATAAAAGATCCTGACGCTCGGCCTCGGTCCAGACCGGATACCCATCCAGTGCCAGGGCTTTGACGCGTTGCGGTTGCTGCAGCGCAACCTGCATCGCGGTTGCCGCCCCACTGTGAAAGCCATAAATCCCGAAGGTCGTCACACCGAGTTCAGTCAGTATTTCCAGCAACTCTGCTGCATAGTCCGAGCTTTCAGGGTGCGGCAATGGCAAGGGTGAGGACAACCCGTTCCCAGGCGTATCGATCGCGATGACATCAAACCAGGGGCCGAGCGCACGTGCCATGCCGTGAACGGCACTGGCGCTCTCCGGCGAGCCGTGAACCAGCACGGCCACCGGCGCACCGGGACGGGGCAGACGCCGGAAGTGAACGACCCGGTCACCGCGCCGACATGCAGACCGCTGGCCCCATGCGTGATCGGGAACCGGTTTTGTGGTTGCACCGTAGGACATCAGAGTATGTCGCCGCTCCTGAACATGATGTTTGCCACTTTCTACTGACGCCAGGTCACCGACAGCATCCATTCATTCTGCGGCAGGTAGATGAACCCGCCCAGCTCGCGCCCGCCGGAAATGATATCGGTTTCATCCGTCAGGTTACGCGCCGACAGCCGGAACTCCCAGTTCTGCCCATAGCGAACACCGACATAGGCGTCAGTTCGGTCGTACGCCGAGGCGATGAAATCGTTGGTGGAGGTCACGAAGTAGTCATCCGAACTGAAGTAGTTTGCGCCAATCATGAGATCGCTGTCGCCACGAGCGATCGACAGCGGCACCCGATAATCAAAGCCGACGGTATAGGCATAGTCTGGGGTTTGTGGCGGCGTCGGGCTCGGGTTGTTGTAGCGCGTTACCGATTGCGCCGGCGCTGCACCCGGGTTGAGGTTCTTGAACTCACTATCCATGAATGCGGCGTTCGCAAACAGCGTCAGGCCATCTGCCGGCACCCAGGTCACATCCAGCTCCAGTCCATCGACGTTGACATCACCCGCGTTCTGCACCGGGAAGGAGGCTCCGCCATTCAGGGTTGCATTGAGCTGGACATCCTCGCTCCGCGACATGAAGTAATTGGCATTCACACGCAGGCTGTCGTTGAACATGTCGGCCTTGAGACCGATCTCGTAGGTCCAGTTCGTCTCTTCGAAATAGGGTGCGCGGGCGTCCTCAAGACCGAAGATGGCGATGCCGCTGAAGCCGCCGGATTTGAAGCCGCTGGACGCCGACGCATAGGCCATCCCAGAGTCTATGACTCCCACGTTCTCGAAAGCGTAGTTCAAGGCAAAGCGCGGCGTAACTGCATCATAACTCTCGCTAAGCTCGACGAAGTCTGACTGTGGGACGGGCAGCAATGCACTTGCGAGCCCCTCGAAACCGATAGAGAAATCCTTCTTGTCTTCAACCCAGCGCAAACCGACGGTCGCGGTAAGCGCATCCGTGAGTGCGTAGTCTGCCTGACCGAACAGCGCGATCGAGTCTGTCTCGGCCTCGATATTGCTGTTGGAAGTCGGCGTGATAAAGAACCACGAAAACGGCTGGTCCGCAGTTTCCCTGAAGAAATAGGCGCCGAGCATGTAGCTGAGCTTGCCGTCCATCGCATCGGACTGAAACTTGAACTCCTGGCTGTACTGATCAACTTCAGGGTTCGTGGAGGCCAGGATGGCGCCCAGGCCGCTGAAATCCGCGGTCCATTCGTCGTCGGTCTTCACATAACCGGTAATGGATTCGAAGGTGCCCCCGGCGAGTTCCCAGGACATTTTCAAGGATGCGATGATCTGGGTAATTTCACCCTGGGGCGCGTTCGCCAGGCCAGGCATTCTCGGGCCGAACGACGTACCGACATTGTAATCGCCGAACAGGGGAACGACATCGTCTGAGGTATACACCTGATCACCCGGGACGGTGGGGGTGATGCCCGCCGGCTGCTGCAGTGCATCATGGGAGCTGCAGTATATCAGGATTGATCAGCAGCTCTTCAACCCAGCAGGACTCTGTTAGGGGGTTAGAGGTCAAAGGTCATGACCCTGAACAGAAGCGGCGTGTGTTTGCTCTGTGTCTGCAGGTGGAGGGTCTGGCAGAGCAGGTCGGCGTTGAACATCCACGGAAACTCATCAGCTTCACTCTAACCGGTGAGGAGAGACGGAACGCAGAAGAGGCTGCACCCTGTCACTCATTCAGTCAGACATGT
>JAYMFU010103179.1:0-23771 GCA_036784835.1 Phaeophila floridearum
GGACCTGTTGCGGGCCCGTGAGGTGAGAGGGCCCGCTCAGCTCCAGACGTCGAAGAACTCGACGCCTGCTCCGTCGGAGGGCTCGCCGGCCTCCCCCGTGAGGTAGGCCAGCAGGAGGGCACGGCACTCGTCGATGAGGGTCTCGCGGGAGAGCCGGTCGCGGGACTCGCGGAACTCGGCCTCCACGATACCGAGGACGGCACGCAGCCCGATCCGCACCGCGAGGCGAGGGTTCGGGTGGGTCATCTCCCCGGCGCGGCGAAGGAGGATGGCGGCAAGACCGGAGAGGAGCTCGGTGCGGAAGGTGCGGTACGCATCGCTCGGTCCCGCGGCGGCCCAGTCCAGGGCCCGGAGGTAGGCCGACCGGGAGCGCTGGGCATCGATGAGGAGCCCCACCGAGCCCTCCACCATCTCCGGCAGGCTCAGCTCACTCCAGTTGCGGGACTCCAGCGCCGTGCTCCAGCGCTCCAGAGCCTCGGTCCAGATGCGGCTGCCGAGGTAGTCGAGGAGGTCGTCCTTGCCCTTGAAGCGAGCGTAGAAGGAGCCCACCGAGGAATCGGCCTTGTCCACCACCTTGTGGACGGTGAGTCCGGCGGGTCCTTCGGTGGCCAGGAGCTCCAGAGAGGCGGCGACGATGCGCTCGAGGGTCTGTCGCGACCGATCCTGCTTGGGCGGGTTGAGGCTGGACGCGTGGGGGGAGTCCACGGGGGGCGCGCCTCCGGCGGGCGGAGTAGAATAGAATTCTAGTTCGGGTACATGATGGGGGGTGGGGGGGGGAGCGGCAAGCACCTCTGCAACGTCGCGAGATTCTCCCAAAGGATCGGAAGTCTGATGCAAGCACCTCCTGGTTGCGAGCGAGCGATAGCGAGCTGCCGTCAAGGTCGTGCCGACTGCAGTGATTCTTTGTCGAGGGCCCCAGGGACGAGAAACCGACCACGTAGTTCATCAAGGGTCAGTCCGCCCTCACGATGAATCATCCGGTGGCAGTTCGCACAGAGGATGGCCAGGTCCTACCACCAGCTCACCTCTGAGGAGCGATATGCGCTCGCCGTGTTCCCCAGACAAGGCTACTCGATGCGTGGCATCGCTCGAGCACTCGGCCGAGCGCCCAGCACCATCAGCCGTGAGGTGCGTCGCAATCGGCGCAAGGACGGACGCTATCGGTGCTTCACGGCTGACTAGCGAGCTCGAGCGCGGCGCTCACGCTCCAGGTGCAACCAACGCTTCACCGCCGCTGACTGGGGCGCTCGTGTTGACCGGCCTCAAGCAGGAGTGGAGCCCCGAGCAGATCTCTGGACGCCTCAGCAAGGAGGGCGCCCTCAGGATCAGCCACGAGAGCATCTACCGCTTCATCTGGCGCGACAAGCGCCGGGCTCCGCCAGGCAGGCAGCAGCGCCGCAAACGATACGGAGCCAACGACTCGCGCGGCCGCCTGGCCGGCAAGCGCCACATCTCCGAGCGACCGAAGGCCGTCGAGACTCGTGACCAAGTCGGCCACTGGGAGATCGACACCGTTCTGGGCAAGGGAAAGCCCTGCGTCGTCACCCTCGTCGAGCGAGCCACCGGGTATGTCCTCATCGCCAAGATGCGGGCTCGCTCCGTCGCTGAACTCAATCGCGCGACGCTCGCCCTGCGCTCCAGCCCCGCCGCCCCGGTCCGCACCATCACCGCCCACAACGCCACTGAGTTCCACGGATACACCGACGTCGAGGCCGCGACCGGCGTCCGCTTCTTCTTCGCCACACCCCACCACTCCTGGGAACGGGGCTCCTCCGAGAAATGCCAACGGCGTCATCCGGCAGTACCTGCCCAAGAGAACCAGCATGGCTCGACTCTCACAGGCCCGCTGTCAGGCTGTCGCCAAACGTCTCAATACCAGGCCCCGAAACGCTACGACTATCGCCCCCCCGGAGGAAGAACTTGAATTACGACCTAGCACGTGTTGCACTTCAAAGTTGATCCCGGGAAGCCCGGTTGACCTCAGGCACTCGAGTCTAGGTCGCTAGGCCCGAAACCCGAGTCCCTCGTCATGATCCAGTTGGTATGGGTGGAGAGCCCATGGAGATCAGGGTAGAGCGTCATCGCGTTCACACCGTACTGCGAAAGTTCATGCCGCAGGTCCAACACATAGTCCGGATGAATGCGAATCGAGTAGAGCTCTCCCCCCGAATCGAGGGGGTCCGCCAACGGTATGTCCGCTGGTCCATGGATCGTGAAGAGCCCACCTTGTGACAGAATCCGCGGTGCGACTCCTCGAGGCCGCACGAAGTGAACCCCGGTGAGAGAGAAGGGGTCGGCCTCCTCGACACTCAGCTCCATACCGGCGGGACGAAACGCGTAGATGACGGGCGACTGTGGCGACGCCTCCGCGACGGCGAAGTAAGCTGCAGCCAGGGGATTGTTGGACCAATCGAGAAGTCGCGTGGCCAGGCCGTGATGCTGCGCGAGGCTCAGCCAGTCCCAAGTGGAGCGCTCGTGTCCGGTACCGAGTGATGCGGCCCGCCTGCACCACGCCTCGAACGCCGTCTGGTCGTTGTTATAGAAGGCGGGGCGTCCCGCCTTCGGCAACAAGGGCCAGGGGGCTGCTTGGCCTCTGAAGAACCACCCGAGTTTGCGGCGGTATCGTCCTAGGGCAGCATGAAGTTCATCGAACGACGAAACAACCGCTTCTTCCACCGAGCCCCCTCGCGTTACTCTTGAGCCGCGTGGCATCACGGCGGCACTGGCTTTCCGACCTTTTTATGCGGTGCCGCGTTCACACCCCTAGATCACCTTCCACAAGTGCCGGGGCCGAGCTACGACTTGTAGTTCCTCCGAGCGCTGATCCTGACTCGAGCAAGGTCGTGCCGAAGGTCCGGAGCAACCTCCGCGATCCAAGGACCGAGGCCATCCGCCCCAGATACAGAGGTCATTTCCTGCTCAAGCATTTGAAGGTATGCGAGAAAGACCTCGATGCGCTCACAGCGGAGGTCGATCCTTGCCACCACCGACCGCTCTGACCCGATCTGGTGTGTGAGCTCCAGCACCTTGTCCCACGCCCCGGGATCCTCGATGGCGGTGTCGTACATGCATGCCTCGGCGTAGACGAACGTCTTTGTCAGAGACGCGACGTAATACGCACCCGAGCGCGAGATCGCCACGGTCGAATCAAGAATGGGACGTTCGGGCGTCACGTTCCTCAGAAGCCCTCGTGCCCGCATCGACTCCAATAGCATTCCAACCGTTTCTTCAGATGCCCCCACGTAGGATGCGCGGACCGCACAATCCGCGACGAGAACCTCCTTAGTCTGCTCATGCTTAGCCAGCAGAAAGAGATGATTCAGCAGCGAACCTCTCAGCAGCCTCAACCGACGTGAGCCAAGCCTAGAATCGAAGAGGTTTGGGCAGTTTGCGCGCTCCTCCTTGTATTGGGACCACTGCCCCAACATGCTGCCCTTAAAGACCTCATGGAATGGGAAATGATACTCGTCGTTCCCGTTGATGTACTCCCTCAATGCACGGTCCGCTTGGATGTGGCCCGATGTGAGAAACGACTGGATTAGGGTGAGACCCCGCCGGATGTCACCACCCGCCGCGTTCTCCACGAATTGACCCGCGTCTCCGCTAAGCACACTCCGTTGCACGATGTCGAAAAACGCGCCTAAGTCGGGCACATTTAGCTTGGCGCCGTTCTTCATCTCAATCTGAGCGGACTTGTCACCGAGGATCTGCTTGCTGTAGGAGAGCCGCGACGACAGTACTGCAGGAAATGGCGGTGGGTCGAGCCACAACTTCCGCAGTTCGTATGCGTCGAACACGGACTCGGATCGATGCTTGACGAACGTGGAGTCACGGATGCAGACGATTACGTGACACATCGCTCTCCGAGACAGCGCCAGCCCCTCGGAGAACACCCTCGTCTCAAGCTCAGAATCCTCATATAGGTCCACGTTGTCGAGGACCAACACAGTCAGCTGACGCGACGCGAGATGCTTCAGAAGGCGGTCGACATAAGGCTCAACCTCCTCGTATTCCTTGGCGATGTACTCCGAGACCTTCTCCCGAAAGAGCTGCTTCTGCGTGAAGATCGGAGCAAGGGGACCACGGGCGAGTGCGGCAATCGTCTCTTCGTATGCCGGCTCTACGAGGGACTTCCAATCCGTTGGGTTCTCAGGATGGTCACCTGCGAGGTAGTCGCGGATCGCGCGATAGAGGAAGCCTCGCGGATCGCCGCCCCTACCGAGGTTCTCGAAGTCGATCTCGATCCAGTGAGCGTTCTTCGCCGCAAGCTCGGCGCGGGCCGCGATCTTCGAGAAATGGCTGAGGTATGTCGACTTGCCTGCCCCGACCGGACCGATGAGCAGAGTGACTGGGGGCGCATGACTCGGCTGCGCGGCTTCGACGAAATCGAGGCCAACAGCGCCCTTGTCCCGTCGGATACGCGGTGCTGGCGTGACAACCTGTGGTTTGGGATCGGCCAAGTGGACCCCCAGGGACTTGTCGAAGCGTGTGCGGCGATCTGTAGTAATGAAGCAGCGGCGGAGTGCCTCTTCGTCAGTCAGCAGAGCGCTCGCGTAGAAGGCTCGATCTAGAGCTGGGCTGATATGATCCGCGATGTTGTTCCTGTCTACACGGGCGTCCGCCACGTCGATCACACTGCCGAGGCGATCCTCGGGTTCCCGAGGTCGCTCGGTCACCCGCACAAGTCCTCCTTCTTCCACACAGACCGTCGCGAGTGCGGAAAAAAGCCCCTCTCCATGCCCGTCCATGTCGAACGGAAAGTAGAGCGTAGCGAACGTCTCATCGGTTGCGGTCCTCGGGTCGAAGAGGCACCAGCATCGGCCGTTGGTCGCGACAGCTACGTCTGCCCCCTTCGCGACCGCGTACTCGCGCACCTGTTGAATCGCAGCAGCGATCTCACCCTGGCCTAGTACAGCCCCGCCTAACTTGAGCCTGGGCTTCCTTGTTGGGGTCGGGAAGGAGGCACCGATCTTCTTCGCCTCGACGACTATTGACCAGTCGCGGAGTCGAAGGAGGTAGTCGACCCATGTGGAGGTCCCGTCCACCCTCTCCTCCACCATCACCGTGCCGTGCCTCCAGCCAAGTACGTCGCGCACCACGCGGTCAATAACGCTGTAGCGGGTCTGCGCCTCATTCGCTCCAACGAGCGACCTTCCCCGCACCGTCTCGGCTACGTAGTCGAACTCCTCCGAGGCCTCGCCCCAGTCCTTGTATCGTCCCATAACCCTGTAAGTTAGTCGTGGAAGCAAGTTGCAGCGAAGCGGTCTCGCGTTCGTATTGCGAGCGCCATGCATCTGCCGTTTGGCCGAAACGAGTCCCTGGTCTGGCGTCGGCCGAACGTGAGACGAAAGTTCCTCCGTCGGACCCATCCGTACCGGTGCCGCAAAACGTATGTGGAGCCGGCAGCCAGCAGGCCGGGGGATGTACCGCTTCAGCGGTTCTTCAGCTACGGACCAGGCGGCGCGAAGACGCCGCTCACAATCCAGGCAAGGATCACCCCGGCACCGCCGAAAAGAAGGGCGACAACCGCGAGAACTCTGCCCTGCTTCTCGAGTTCCCAGGGAAGAAGCGGAAAGAGGTACCATGGTGGGCGGTCCTCTCTCGCTCCGCTCCGAGGAAACATCTGTGCGGCAAGACCCAAGATGGTTGCAGAAAGAGCGAGAACCCACACCAAGATCGTCACCCTAGCACAGCTTCTGACTGAAGACGGGGCTAACCCACCCGCCTTGTCGGTGATTCCACATAACTCTGCTGCCGCACCCGCACGCTTCGCAAACCAGGGCGCTACCAGAGATGCCGAATAGCCTTAGCGGACAGCAGCAATTCCTTGATCTTACCAAGCAGGACCTACGGGCCGCACCCTATGCGGGAGCGGCACTCACAACCGGGAGGTCCCGATGCTCTACTCAGGAATCGATCTGCATAAGCGTACGGCCGTGATCAGCACCGTGGACGAGTCAGGTAAGGTGATCGCTGGGGCTTCCGTGCGGACGTCGCGCGCGGAGGTGGCTCACTACTTCCAGTGGCTGCCTGAGCCCACGGTCGCCACGGTCGAGGCCACCTCGTCGTGGTACTGGCTCCGGGATCTGCTCGACCAGGAGGACGTGCCACTCACGCTCGCGCACGCCAAAATTCGTCAAGGCCTTCGCCTACGCGAAGGTGAAGACCGACAAGGTCGATGCGTTGACCCTGGCTCAGCTGCTCCGAGCCGATCTGATCCCTCCGGCCCACATGGTCGGTCCCGAGCTCCGACCGCTTCGCGATCTCCTGCGCACACGCCTGCATCTCGTCGAGAGGCTCACCAGCGCGAAGAACTCGCAGGCACCGCCACCGCAAGGACGGCAACCGCTACATCAAGCTGGCGTTGAGTCACGCCGCGGTTCGCGCCGTCCAATACTACCCCGTCATCAAGCGCTTCTATCAGAAGAAGGCGCGCCAGAAGTACCCCGCCATCGCTCGCACCCTCGTCCAAAAGGAGATCGCTCGCGCCGTCTACGTCGTCCTCAAGGACCACGTTGACTTCAACCACACCTTCAAGGGCCAACCGCTCTCGAAACAGAAAGCTGCTCAGTGGCCACGTCGGGCAAGCCCGGACGTCTAACTGATCCGGTCGCGGGGCAACCCGCCCGCATCCTTTCCTTGATTGGGATGCCCAACGTGGTCATCCAACTCGTATCTGGGATCGGCTGAGCACCTTCAGTCACCTCTCGATTCCGAGAGCGAGCCCGAAATGGTGTTTGATCGCCGCTGACGCGGCCTCACCTCATACGCACGGATGCCGCCACTCGCCACCATCGTCACATCAAAAACGGCGAGCTCACGCTCGCCGCCTAGTCTCCGTCCGCGCTCTTGACCCGGTCCTTCTTAATGGTGTTAGAACGCGGCCCGGTGGTTCAAGCAGACTGCCGCACCTCGGCCTCCTCAGTCCGGAACGCAAGGAGGCTCAAGAGTTGGAGATACTCTAGCGCCCGACCGGCACTGCCCTCTGGAAAGGAATGCCCACCTGGGTTTCGGATCCCGAGTACCGCTCCTTCGAACAGGTGCATCATGCCCTCCTGTTCGTCGAGGTCGGTCTGATCCTTTAGGGCGTTGAACGCAAGGATCGGAGCGTTCTTTGAGAATACGGTGCGCACGAGATTGCTGCCGTCGAGATCGAAGCGTCCGGACTTCTCCTTGACGAGGTTGATGAGCGCTTTCGAGGCATTGAATACGGCCTCCCAAGGGTGGCCGTCCCGGAACAGCTTCTCGGCAACGCTGAGAATCCGCGGGTGCAGGTCGACTTCACCCAGTAGCGCCTCGGGAGCCCTGATCCCAGCCTCCCCCACGAGGTCATCACGCTTCTCTTCAAGCCTGCGGATCAGCCCGTTGAGGATCCCCGTGACCTGACCGACTCCAGCCTTTTGTCTCGACCGAATTGCACCCTCAGACATGTTGACGAAGGAGGGACCGGCCCAGATGCTGATGTGCTGGTGCTCGGTGCACTCCGGGGAGGCCGTGCCGAAGACCTCACGGATCGTCTCCACGATGTCGCTGCGGACGACGTCCTTCGCGCCCGTCTGGTTGTCTCGAGCATCGTCGATGTCGAGGGCACCCAGGTCTTCGATTCGACGTCGCAGCTTCTGGATTCCGCGGTCTCATCGACGGACCTGAAGACCTTCGGTTCCACCAACGGCACTTGTGACGTCCTTCGTCTGGGCACCCGAAGCTCCTCTTTGCCCGCGTTCTAACGTCCCGGAATTCTGGGGTTAAGAGATAAGGCCCGATGCAGTTCGCCCCCCAAGATGGACCCCCTTCAGATGCGATCCTTCACCACCAATCCTCGATAGTGCTCTCCCAGAGCTGTCAATCGACAGGCCTTACTCTCCATGGCGGCATGCCACATGTGGGGTGCATCAACTGGAACGAGAAGATTGAGGCGGTTGTAGAGCTGAAGGACGCCAAACACCTGAGTATTCTCCTCCACTGGATCGGGCATCGACGGGTCTCGTCCTCGAACCTCAGGTTCAAAGGTGGGATCGAGTGGAAACTCGAACCCGGGCTCGGGAAATAGCTCCGGGAGGCGTCGAAGATCCTCCGTCGAGATGGGAGGCGTGACCTTCCTGAGGGAGACGAACTGTTTGACGTTCGTCTTGAAGACCGGACGCTGCTCCCACGCTCCCAAAGATTGATCGATATGAGCGTACACACTTCCGGGCGTGACGTCACCGGTCAGGTTTGCAGCACTCCCAGCGAGGGCATCGACAAGTAATGTCGTGAATACGCCACGACCGTTCTCCTCGGTGGCATACTGCTCCTTGGTGGAGGCCGTCAGCACGGTAAGTCCCTCCGAGAGGTTTGCGGCGCCTTCCTCGGTCGGTGAGTCCCCGGCGATCCCGGAATGACAGCTGTCCAGAATCACGACCTTGTTTCGGGCGGGCGACCGGTTCGCCAGCGCAATGATCTCACCGAGCGAAACACCCTCGTCTCCCCTCCGGGAGTCCGATGCCAGGAGGTAACCGCCCGTCGCCTCCACATGTCCGTGCCCAGCAAAGTAGAAGAGCGCGATCTCTGCCTCGGTAGAGAAGAGCCCACTGATCGCATCCTTAAGTTCCCCACGATCGACAGGATCGGTCGGCCCTGTCCCGCTCATGAGCTTGCAGTCGAAATTGACGGCACCGCCGTCATGCCGGGACAACGCGGCGTGGACCGCATGTGCGTCGTCTACACAGCCGTAGAGCGCCCCTCCATGCTCGTAATGATTGATGCCGACGACCAAGGCGATCCTCATCTGTCGTACCCCCCTACGAGATCACAGACTGTCGATGAACTTCCCGATACTCTCCCATTTCCAAACGATCGTGTTGACTCCGGGTAGGTTCGTCCGATCGGTCTTGTATGCCCATATGCCAAGGATGGGCTTCTTTTCCTCCTTAGCACACTTGATTTCCCACGCCTGGCCGCTCGACGAGAGAGAGTTCTTGCTGACCAAGGCGATCACGCCATCCGAGCGGCGGATACGAGTGCGTACACGCTCCTTCCAATTGCTGTCGTAGGGCTCCTTAACCGACATGTCCACGTATTCGAACGGTGAGTCGGTATTGAGAGACTGGCCCTTCAGAAAGTCTCGCTGTCTCTCGTCCTCAATCGCGAACGCTACGAAAACGACTTTCTTGCTTGCCATCGAATAGAGCCTCCTTCTGTGATCGCTCGGGTTCCCCCATCCGCGACCACCTTACCCCGGTGTGCGCCCAAGGTGCGACGACGCCCCTGCTATACCAGCGATTCGCGGACGGAGGGGCGGCCCCGCCGCCCTCAACCCGGTCGGGACCTGAGCCACCCGTGCACGACTTGATCTGACGACTGGATCTGAGTCGCCGTGCCCTTCACAACCGCGCGTGCCGTGAGGCTGACAGCCCCAACCACCTTCTGATCAGCCCTCCGCGTCACGGCGCGCGCTTCGCTGTCCACCAATGCGCGGCCGCAGTATATGATGCGGCTCGACCTTCCTGGCACGTCGATGTCGTGTCTCAGGGGGATCGCCTCAAGCACCGGTGACTCGGTGCCAAGGGACAACCTCCGGATGATCACCTCACGCAGCCCGAGCGTCTCGTCGTCGTAGTTGATGGCCCTGAGGGTGATTTCGACTCTTGGCACTTCATCCATGAGGTCAAGAACGACCGTGAAGGGAGCGATCTCGAACGGCGGTTTATGACTGACTTCGGGCGGGATCCCTACCCCAGCCTGCCGCCGCCACTTCTGCCATGTCCAACCGACGGTTCCGGCAGCGAGGAACGCGAGTACCGCGATCACAAATCCCGGAATCACCAGCGAGCCCTCCCGAACCCACTCGGCCAATGGCACAAGAAGGCTGAGGAGCCAACCGACGACTGCTAGTACCCCCGCAGCGAGCACACTTCCGATCACCTGTTGGACGATCGGACTGCTACGGTCGCTCGAACTACGCTCTCTCCCGATCGGCATGGGATTGCTCCCGCTCCCATTCATCGACCGCCTGCATGATCGTCATCCGAGCCCACGTAGACATGTCGATGTAGTGCGCTCGTGCGACGCGCTCGATGCGCTTCTTGTCTTCTTCGCTGACGCGCACCTGAAGGAACTTCGACTTGGCCATTGGGCTCCCATCGGCAGACTCGACGGCAATCCCATGACCTAGCCATTCCCTTGCAATAGCGCTGTCTCACAAACACTATACAAATCACCACGCTCGATGTCGCTTCCTGACAACGCGTCGCGATTACGAGTCCATAGTCCGCTACGATCCGAACATCATCCAACACCATGCCGAAGCGCTTTTGCCGCCGGGCGTCTCGGATCCAGTTGACACGCGCAATCGGATGGGCCTTGTCGTGACGTACCTCGGGATCGTCGCGCTCGAAGATGTGTTGCTCGGTTCGCTGAGCCCTGGCATGGGAGCGATCGCGGCAGCTGTGATTCTCGGCCTGGCTGGCTACCGATCGAGCGAAGCCCTCGCCGCTCGTCTCAGGTTGGAGGCGCAGACCGCCCTTTGTCAGGTCCAGATCGAGAAGAACACGGCGAGCGAAACCTAGGCCATTTCGTCGCGCGGCCTCGTGTCGCTGCTGAGAGCGTATCGAGCGATCCGGGCTTTCACGCGCTGCGACGGGTTCTTCCTTTCATTTCGGATCATCCGAACGTAGCCAACCGAAATGCCCGCAGCTTGGGCCAACTCCCTCGCAGTGAACTCACTGAGTCGGGGCAGGACGTACTCCCATTCGTACCCGTCCGAGCCATAGGCGATGAAGATCTCAGCCGGGTCCTGAATGACTCCCTGTTCGGCGTCGCCCCATCGATGCGCTTCCTTGCCGGTGTACTCGATGAGATCGACCCGCACATGCCGCCTGCGGAGTATGCCCTTCGTGTCCCGTCTGCACGGACTCCCATCGCGGTCCGCGCTCTTGTATTCGGGACGATCGGCGTACGATTCGAGAACGTCGCGATAGGTCTTGAGCCGGGCCACATGGGGATTGGCGTAGTCGCTCGTCGTGACCGAGACCTCTGATCCCGTGTGGCGCTCAATCCAACACAGCTCATCTCATCTGGCCGGGTCGGCTTCGAATTTCGCGATGACGTGAAATCGATTCGGATCGAATCCGACCGGGTGGCCCATTGGCCGCACGTTGGCACTCGAAACGAAGTTCATCGGACCGACTTGATCAGGATACTCTCGACCGGCGTTTCTTGGAACGTCGAGAGTTCGGCGAACGGGAGTTCTTTGAGACACGCGAAGGGGCAGTGTCGGCTCGTGCCTCCGCTCACGAATGAGGTGTTGTATTTCGGAGATTCCGGATCTTCGGAAGATGGTGAAGGGGTGTTCGAGCGACCCTTGTCTGATGAACTTGTCGCCTTTCGCCTTAAGGCAAATCATCACGCTCACGAAGTATTCGGTACCGGACAACGTAGGGCTCATCGAATGCTCCCAATTCGACCACCCAGACGTGCATCCCGCTCGAAAAGACCACGTCGGTGCGGTCGTTCGGGAACTCAACCCTGGCCAGGTATTGGCCTTGGCTTGATATGACATCGTACACCAAGGGTTGATCCCACTCGACGGCGGGAGGCATCTGGCAATCAGTGAGGCCGAGACGACGACAGGCAGTCTGTCTGTCCTCGTTGCCTCCATCGTCTCGGACCGAGACTCGTCGACTAGCGACACTCACTGCGACCCACAGCCGTCCTTCGGAGTCAATCTCAAGTGCTGTAAAGAGCGGTTTGTAGCGGGGGATTTCACGAGGTGCTCGTCCGTGCTGTTGCGCCCTGAAATCTTCGAGCTCTTGCTTCTCCTCTCGCTCCTCTCGGGAGTAGGGGGTCGGCTCACGCCTCTGCTCTAACTTGACCACTCGCCCAGCGGGCTCGGTAATCGTGAACGAGAATTGATCGTTCCGTCCGATAACGCGGAAGCCCGACGGGCTGAGAGCTGTATACGTCCGCGTGGGATCGACCAGTCCATCCTGGTTCGCCGGAGCGTGGGCGATGCTATCCAACACCATTCCATCAGGATTCAGCTTTAACCAATACCATCGGGTGGGCGCATCTGGGTCGGTGAGTTGGTTTGACCCCGCGATATAGAAATGACCCTTGTTGTCAACTTCAAACTCCTGGAAGGGGCCGCGGATCATGTAGGTGGGCACCCGAAATGAGGTCGAGAAGGCTGCTGTCTTTGCCTGGAAAAGGCTGACTCGGAGTAGGCCATCGTCCCATACTGCAATGCGGTCATCCGGGAGTCGACGCATCTGGCCCGGATATCGGAATTCACCAGGTCCTTCACCCCGTCGGCCGACCTGTCCAAGGAATTCACCGTTCACGTCATACCTCCGAAGGGCAGCGGCATGGCGATCGGCGACCCATATGTCACCGTCTTCCGCTACGGCCAAACCTCCGACACGACCAAGTACGTAGTCCTCGGACCCTGTTAGAGTACCAATCCGCACCTCTTCGCGTAGCTCCACCTTACCCCAGGCTGGGTCATTGGCCAACCAACGCACTTCTGTCTCCTGGCCTCCGACGTGCTCTGGTTGGCACGCGACCCAGGTCAGAAGTGCCATGCCCATCCGTCGTAGTACCATCAGATTCATCGCTGGCAATACTATCTCCCGGTCGATGGAAGTGGGACAATACCGAGTTGCGCTTCGGGTACCTCACTGAACCCGATCATCACCCCGTCCTCCGCAGTCCCCACGATCGCCATTGGCCATGACGACCCGAATATCTGGCGGCCGTCCCGAGGATCAAGGCCCCGAAGCTCATACGTGATTCGACGGTCGGAGTGCCACTCCCGAATCGAGATCCAGATCGCGCCCTCTGTCAGATGGGCGTGGACCGCAGTCTGCGTAGTCTGGCTCTTTGGGTTGGGTCGGAATACACAACAACCATCAAGCCTCGGATGACGACTCATCCGGCTACCACGGAACTCTGGGATCGTGATCTCCCAAATCGGCGTACCACCTAGGTCGTACAGCCGAACCAGCCCCAGCCGGAGACTCACATAGACCAATTGCTCACTCATCGCACTACAATCGATCGCACCTTGATTCAGCAGGCGGTAGGATTGCCCGGTAAACGCCTGCCTGAGGTCTGCCGAGGCAGGACGGACAGGCTCGCCGAACGCACGTGCAATGCTCCCATCTTCCTGTAACTCGTAGAGTAGTGAGTCAGCTGTGGTAGCCAGGACGAATCGCCGACCTCCGACTACGCAGATGTCGCTGGCCGAGAAGGGCAGCCTCGATTCGGTTTTCTCGCGCAAGGCCCCGCCAGCGACTGCAAACACAGAGATCACGCCTCCGCTGGCCAACACGTGAGCTTGGTCAGCATCGTCGACCACGATGCTGACGGGAGCAGCGGAGGGAGAGAGATCCGCGACCAAAGCTCCAGAGGCATCGTGGAGCGACACTCTAGAACTACTCGCGTCGAGCAACACCAGTGAATGATCTGAGAGGACCTCAACCTTCTTCACGTAGCCACCGACGTTGGTGTTCTGGAGGGCCAACCCGGTCCTAGCGACATCGATCACCTCCTGCGCCCCGATTCTACTCGATGAAATCAGTGCGAGCATGCAGACGACCAGTCGGGAGGTCATCGGTCAGCGACGCTCTCCAGCATCTGCTCAAGTTCCGTGAATGTCGGGACCGTTCCAAGGAGCACGCCGTTCACCAGAACCGTCGGAGTTCCGAACCCGTTCAACTCTCGCACGGCACGTATGTCAGCCTCAACGGACTCCACAGGCGTATCTTGCTGAATGCAGTCTTCAAAGCGCTGTAGGTCATCCACGCCAGCCATCCCGGCAAAGTCGAGAAAGGCATCATCGAGCCATCTCGGGTCTGCGAACAACTGCTCGTGGTATTCCCAGAACCGGTTCTGCTCGGCGGCGCATTCAGCCGCGCGTGCCGCATCATATGCGTACAGGTGCCGCTCTAGCGGCCAATGCCGATACACGATGGTGACTTGGTCACCGTGTTCCTCGCGGAGGCGCGTCAGAACCTCATGAAACTGCCTACAGGCAGGGCACTCGTAATCCCCAAATTCGACGATTGTCAGGGGAGCGTTTTCGGGCCCCAGTCTGTGTCCAGCTGCTGCGTAGCGGTCCCAATCCGGCACTGCCCTATCCTCACGAACGAGTGGGCCACTAGCTGGTGAGACGCGCCCTTGAAGGACGACCGCCGTCAGCACGATCGCACAACCAGCGGCGATCAGAGTGGCGGCGTCAACAATTGAGAATTTCATCTCGTGCTCCTGCGGTAGCTTCGCTCGCGTCTTGCTCGAGGCTAGAGGAAGGAGCAGTAGCCCCCACTGTTGTAGAGGCTACTGCCAGGGTTTAGGTGGAGACTCCCGCTAGGCGCAGTCGCAGCTGTAGACGATTCCGCCCCCTGTCTCCACGCACGCCGCGCAACTGGTCCCACAACCAGCGGCCGCGCACACTGCCTCAATGTCCTCCGGACACTCACCACCGCTCTGACCGATTGAGCAGAAAGCCGGTTGAGCCTGAGCACTAGCAAACATCACGAGCAGTGCCACCGCGAGGGCACTGAGGGTGGCCACGAATCGTTGGATGCTCTTGGACATGCTACACCTCCGGGATGGATTAGGAATCATCTCTCCGCCCCCAGCGTAGCGGTCCGGAACTATTGCTCGCCAACCCGACCGGATGCGGAAATGCGACAATGGCGGCGAATCACCGTCGCCCACCGAAATAGCCCGAATGGGTGAGGACAGTGCACCATAGATTGGATGCTAGGAGCTGGAGGGAACGACGAGGAATCCGGGGTCAGGTGTGATCGGAACGAGGCACACAGATATTACCGTGTTCGCCCTCCCTCGCTGGGGCGACCGAGCGTTGGAGGCGTACACCGCCTTGGAACCTTCGTACGACGTTCACTTCCGCCGGACAATCAACGCGTTCCGATCGGACCTGCAACGAGACTCGTGGTGCGGCGTCTATCTGGCCGACGAGCGGAACGTCAGTCGCATCGGGGGGTCACGATTCACGCGCCTATTCGTTGGAGATGCCAGTTTGACCGATTCAGACTGGCTGACCGGCGTTCCCGCTCAGGTATCACGAATCCCACTGCAAGGAGTCATAGGCAACTTGCTACAGGCGGTCGTGGCAGGTCACGTGGCCAGCCTTGTGGCCCTGGTTAGGTCTGCCCTTGCCAACGACCGGCGACTGCGCTCACATCCGTATCTTCGACATGCTATCCTGCTCCTCCTGAATGTCGAGGGCCCGCCCGTTACCAGTGTGCAGGGGTTGAGCCGTCGGGTCGGGTGCAGCGCCCGTCATCTACAGCGCCGATGGCGTGAGGCGAGCCTGTGGGACGACTCCCACAGCCCTCCGAGCTTGAAGGAACTTCAGATGACCGTCACGTTCTTACGGCTTGTTGTGTTGCGGCTCATCTCACCGCGAGAGGATTGGTTCGCCATCGCTGAAGAAGCATCCGTGTCGGTCCGCACCGCATCCAGTCTTTGGGTGCGCGCTGCCGGGAAGCCAGCATCGAAGACACACCCGGAAGAGTTGCCGAGGATTCTCAGAGAGATCGAAGTCAATCTCTACGAACGACTCAAGCCACTCCACGGTGTAGAGAAACGTCTAGCCATGAGTCGTCGAACCGCTTCGTTCGGGGGGTGAACTGAGTCGGGCCTTATCTCTTAACCCGTCCCGGAATTCTGCTGCCGCACCCGCACGGTTGGCAAACCACAGGCGCTACCAGACGGGGCCTCGACGCCTCCGCGGACAGCAGCAATTCCATGATCTTACCAAGCAGGACCTACGGGCCGCACCCTATGCGGGAGCGGCACTCACAACCGGGAGGTCCCGATGCTCTACTCAGGAATCGATCTGCATATGTTGGCGGCGGCTGGACCGTGACGTGAGTGAAGAGACGGTGCGGTATGGGCCGCGTCCTCCTGTCGCCCGCAAGATCGATCCCTGTAGCAAGCCAAAGCCAGCTGTCGCCATGGCGCCGACTATGCCCCAGCCAACCATATAGAAGAGGAAGGGAGGTCGGAGGGCAGGCGTTAGTAGGATGACTTCGAGAAGTCCCCATACGGCACCGAATATGCCTCCTGCGGCGCCTCCGACGACGCTCAATCCGAGTAGATTTCGGAAGAACGCCTTCATACGATCTCCTTGGCTACCCCACGAGCTAACGTCTCGGAATTCTGCTGCCGCACCCGCACGCTTCGCAAACCATGGGAGTTACTAGAGGTGCCGAATGAGCCTTCGCGGACTGCAGCAATTCCATGTTAGCTCGTGGATCCGCCGGGCTGGGTGCCTTCTTCCAACATTAGGCTACTATCACCTTGAACGATTTCTCGGTCTGACTCTGCGGACTTGGCGACGCTGATCAGGCCGGAACCCAACCCAGCCCCAAGTGTGCCGCCAACAGCCGCGATCAGCAGGGTGATTGACGGCGGAAGTGGGCCGCCGAGCCAGGTCTGAACGAGCAACGGGCCCACTGCTCCAGCCACCGCTCCAAGGGCGCGGGCACGCCATGGACTGACATCCTCAAGACGGCGGCGCCCCGACGTCGTCGTCAGGAGCAGGCCGAATCCGACCGTCGTGGTCGCGCCGATCAACGCCCAACCGATCACGTAGAAGATGAGGGGCAGTCGGACGCCGGGCGACAGCAACATCCCTTCCACGAGACTCCAGATGACTCCGAACAACCCACCAGCCGCGGCACCGAAGGACCCGAGGCCCAACAGCCCTCGGAGACGATACAGTAGTCGCTTCACGCGGTCCTCCCGTCAGTACCACGAGCTAACTCCTATTCAACTGCATATCCCTAGACCCGAGGCCGAGGGAAGCGCTAGGGCTCGGAGTCGGCAGCTGGCGCATGGTTCAGTGGACTCTGAGCTTCCGCGTAGGGCGAGAAGGCGCGGCCAGGCGCGGCTGTGGAAGCGGGTCCACGGGCGAAACATCGGGCTCCCTCTCGGGCTTGGCGCGTAGGGCGCGCATCACCTCAGCGTATTCCGCCAGTATGTCTGTCGACACCAGGGCGCTTACGACCCGATGATCGAACTGCTTGCCGCGATGCTCCTCTAACTGCTCCAACACTCCGGAGAGTGGAAGAGCCGTCCGATAGGGCCGATCAGAAAGCATGGCATCGACAGCGTCGCAGACGGCGATGATCTTGGCTCCGGTCGGGATCTCGTCGCCGAGAAGGCCATCCGGGTATCCCATGCCGTCCTCCCTCTCGTGATGGTACCTCACCGCCTTGATAACAGATTCCGGAACCGACGATAGGTCCCGCAGGAGTTGTTCGCCCCGCGTCACATGCGACTCGATGACATCTCGCTCTTCGTTCGTCAGCTTGTCAGGCTTTCTGAGGATCTCAGTGTAGACCGCCTCGATCTTGCCGATGTCATGGAGTAGCGCAGCCATCTTCACGTGCTCAACCCGCATGCGATTCATGCCCAGTTCCTCAGCGATGCGCCCCGCGAGCGAGGAAACCCGCTGCGAGTGACCAGAGGTGTAGGGATCCCGGGTCTCAATCGCCATGACCAAGGCAGTCAAGAGGTCCTCGTTCGACTCCCGGAGTTTCGAGGTCGTGAGGTAGGAGTATCGAATGAAGAGCATCGGGAGGAGAATCACCACGATTCCGGCGATCCCGAACATCACGTACAGGAAGGCAACCGCAAGTGCTATGGGGCTGATGAGAACGTCGTTCAGCCGAGCGCCGGAATTGCTCAGGACCATGTCCCAAACGCGCCGGAACGGAAGACCCTGATGGAGCGTGATTGCGAGCGAAACCGCAGCGTGGTTCACACTTAGGAAGACCAGCCCAAACGCGATGAAGGGCACCAGCTGACTCGCCAAGCTGACATTGCCTGTCATCTCGAGCGCTTGCCCGCCTGCGAGTTGGAAGACGACCCCACCAAGCGTCGTTCCAACAACTACCATTGCGACGTTGAAGAGCCCGCGATCCAGCGGCTTCCGTCGAATAACGAACTCGACGAATGCCATCGTGGGCAGAATTAACGCTACGCCCCCGGCAGGACCGAAGAGCTGAACGCTCGCTAAGAGAGGGAGGAAGGTTATGGAGCTACGGCCCCCTCCCACGCTCAAGCCGATAGCGAGCGACTCTGATAGGACGGCGATGCCGATGAGGCCCGCTAAGCCAAGTAGGCTCTCGGGCGGCAGCGCAAACAGCGACGACCAATCCGTCAGACCAACGCAGATCAGCCCGGCGATAAGCATTAGGGCTACGTAGGCATTGACACGCCGTTCGCTCATGAGTGGAAGCAACCCCCTCGATCTCCCTTACCAAGTCACTAGGCCATTGCCTAGCAGGGACAGCACTGATCCGAATAAATCGAATAGAGAGCTGAACATGCGCGCCTCCTTGAGTAAGGAATAATGTCAGCATCCCGTTTTCCGCTTGGGAGCTGCATGCGCTTCGCTCTCCGCTATTCTCCGCTCTGGCAGACCGAGGGGGTCCTTTTCCTCCTTGCTTGAACCTTGGGGGGGCTCGCGCCCGGGTTAGGTGTCAAATCAATCGACCAAGCCCCGGGCCCAACGATCCGTGGCCTGGAGTGTGGCGAGGATCGCTGCACGATCTGAGCTTTCGTCTGCAACAGTCGTGCCTGCGAGTCGCGCGACGTGTCGTCCGGACAAAGCATGCACGGCGACTAGCACGAAGCGTCGTTCGAACGCTTCGACGAGTCGAACTCCGTCGAGTGAAAGCGTTACTTCTCGTCGCCCGTCGGACTTTTTTTCCTGTAGAGCGAGCTCCAGGGCCTGGAGGGTCGCCTTGGTGGCGGCCTCGAGCCTGGGCTTGGGGAGATCCGCTGCGCTGGCCTCACCGACGTAGGTGTTGCCCTGCCATTCGACCTCCACCCGGTGCTTGACCTGGTTGGAGCGCTCGGTCTCGACCTGGTGGCTGTAGAAGAGGACTCGGGTGTCGCTCAAGGCCGGCTCCGCGTGCAACTGTACGGGGAGTGTGGGCTCGGGCAGCTTCGCCGCCACCGCCTCGGTGGTCTGGGCCACGGAGATCTTGCGGTGGTCGACGGACAGATCGAGTTGGGCCAGAAGGGCGGACTCGACGTTGCGTACGGTCTGCTTGGGCCGGACGCCGTCGGTGGTGAGCATGTGGACTTCGTCGATCTCACCACCGGGTCGCGCGATGACCCGCGCGGACACGACGCCCTGGAGCGACATGAGCAGTTGCTCGGCTTCCTGGATCGTCCAGCGGGATCGCTCTTCGCTTCGCGCGGTCATTTCGCCTTTGGGACTCTGGGCCCGGTTCTGGTCTGTTCGCGCGAAGAGGCGGCGCGTTTTGATCGTCTCCGAGGTCCGCATCTCGCGCACGCTCGATCTTCGTGAGAGACGCCGGAGGCGACCAGGTACATATGTTTATTTGCGGGGGATACCTATAACTCGCGCGCGTTCTGCATGTCAAGATTCAAGGAACGGCAAAGGCAAGTGCCCACATACCCTTCCGGGCACATGCGTACCAAAACGATAGGAGTTTTGGGAAAAGTCCCGACTCAGTAGATCCGGCGTCCGTCGAGGTCGTCGGGGACGGGGATTCCCGCGAGACCGGCGAGCGTCGGCGCGAAATCGAAGGAATAGACGGCTTCGTCGGAAACACCTGTTTCTATTCCTGCCCCGTAGAAGATGAGGGGTACGTGGCGATCGTACCAGTACGGCGTCTCGTGGTTGGTACCGGTTTGAGAGCCGATGTAGTCGCCCTCTCCGTACCGGAGATCGACGCCGAAGCGCGACAGGTCGTCCCACGCCCGGCCGGGGTAGTACGAGTTGCGGTACAGGACGGCGAAGGAATCCGCCGGCGCTCCGCCGAGCATGAGGCTCTGGTGGGTGTAGGCGGCTTCCACTGCCTCCAGCCGCTCGGCGTAGCGGGCCGTTCGCTCGGCGATCTCCGCAGGACCGCCCCCCTCCTGGATGGCGCGCCTCAGCACGTTCTCGAGCTGGCCTCGGACATCGGTCCGCAGGTAACGGTCGGCGTTGCGGTCACCTTGGTCCCGGGCGTATTCGGGAATGGTGACGACGCCGTGATCCGCGGTGAGAGCGACGGTCCACTGGCCCTCTCCCACCTCCTCGTCGAGGTAGTCGAAGAGCTCGCCGAGGAGCCGGTCCAGGGTGACGACGGTGGAGAGGACCTCCTGGCTGAAGGGCCCGTACCCGTGGCCCACTCGGTCGGTGGCCGACATGGACAGCGCCAGGTAGTCGGTATCGTCCCGCTGTCCGAGATCCAATTCGTCGATGGCCACCTTGGCCAGCTCGACGACGGCCACGTCCGCTCGCGGCTGTTCGAGCCCCCACAGGTTGTGGACCATCCGAGCCAGGTCCTCGTCCGACGGATCTTCGATGTACCGGGCGTTCTCCTCGGCGGAGACGTGGGGAAAGACCGTGTGGATGCCGTCACCCTCGTAGGGCGCCTCGTCGTCACGAGCCAACCAGCGATGCTCCGACGGCACCTCGGTGTCCCAGACGTGAGGCGCCATGATGCCGGGCATGACGTCGCGGTTGAATCGCTCGAGCCATCCCGGATAGTTCCGCCGGTAGTACGTGGAGGTGATGAACTGCCCCAGCTCGCCCAGAATCCAGTAGACGTGCTCGGAGTTCTGGCCTCCCATGGGCACGGCCGCCCGGTCCTTCTTGGAGATGGAGACCCGCCGGGAATCGGGGTTCGCGGCGGCGAACCAGTCGGGCAGGCCGTCCCTGAGCATGGTGGCGGGGGAGCGACCCTCCAGGGCCTCTTCGTTCTCGAACCCGAGGATGGGGCTGTCGGGGTCGGCGACGGCGTACATGGGCTCCCACCGGAAGCCGCGCCTCTGCTGCCACGAGTTGGCGATGACGCCGTGCCGGGCCGGGACCACGCCGGTGGTGAGGGTGGCGTGCCCGGGCGCCGTGCTGGTGCGGGCGTGGGCGTGGGAGGCCTGGGTGAATCGGAAGCCGCCGTCGAGGAGCCTCTTCAGACCGCCGGTGAAGGCCGGGGCGTAGTGCTCGAGCACGTCCGCCCGGAGCTGATCCACCACCACCGCCACGTAGAGGTTCGCCGGTCCCATGTCCTGCGCCGAGACGTCCTGCGCCGCGGCGCCTCGAAGCGCCCCACCGACGGCGAACGCGCCGCCGATGACCGTCACGGCCGTGACGGCGACCATGCGCAGGGAGGGGGAGCGGCTCATCTCGGATCTCACTTCGTGGGTTGCGCCGCCGACGCATCCATCGACGGCGGAGTCGGCTCCCGGGCCAACCGTAGCCGGCCCCCCGGGAGTCGCGTAAACTAGGCTCCGTCATCCCCTCCGCCACACACGTGTCGTGCTTTCGTGGTGACACGCCGGAGGTCCCCGTTGTTCCCGTGTTCCCTCGAGGAGCCCATCGCCATGAGTCACGGTGCCCATGACGGACGGGTCGAGGTCATCTCGGGAGTGATGTTCAGCGGGAAGTCCGAAGAACTCCTCCGACGGATCCGGCGAGCCATCATCGCCAAGAAGCGCGTGCAGGCCTTCAAGTCGCACCTGGACCGGCGCTTCGGCCCCCCCACGCGTCTCGTCTCCCACGACGGGGGCGAGATCGATGCCGTACCCATCCGGGCAGGGCGGGACATCCGCCGGCTCGTGAACCCCGAGACCGACGTGGTGGGCATCGACGAGGTCCAGTTCCTGGACGTAGACATCGTCGACGCGGTCCAGTGGCTGGCCAACCGGCGCGTGCGGGTCATCGTCGCCGGCACCGACATGGACTTCCGGGGCGACCCCTTCGGCCCCATGGGCGAGCTCATGGCCATCGCCGAGGTGGTGGACAAGCTGCAGGCCATTTGCATGCGCTGCGGCGGCCCGGCCAGCCGCAACCAGCGGCTCATCGACGGCAAGCCCGCCCCTCCGGAAGCTCCGTTGATCCACGTAGGCGGGTCGGAGACGTACGAGGCCCGGTGCCGGCGATGCCACGAAGTCCCCCGGGTCGGACGCCACCAGACCGAGCTCGACATCGCCGGCGCGGCCGACGCCTGGGCACGAAGGACGCGGTACTGGTAGAACGGCCCATCCGGCCATGCGGTCGCCCGCGCCGCGACGGAGATTCAGGCCATGTCTCTTCCGTCCTCCGACTTCGGGGCCATCCTGCCGGGTGGCTCACCGGTTCCGGCGCTCTTCTTCGACGAGCGGTCCAAGCCGGGATTCCGGCAGATCTTCGTGACGCTGGTCCGGAGGTCCGTGGACGTATCGGTGGCGGTCACCCGGGTGCGCCTCAGCACGCTGGACCTCGGCCAGGACGACCTCGCAGGGGTGGAGAGCCTCCGGGTGCTGGTGGTGGAGCTCAACGCCCTCACCCTGGACTCGGAGGCCCGGCTCATCCAGTCGGATCCGGCCCGGGCGTCGAGGGTGGCGCTGTATCGGAGCCTGCTGGAGTCGGGCCGCCTGGAAGTTCGCTCGGCCCCTCTCGGCGGCTGGTCGCCGGACTTCACCGTCTTCTCCGGCGACGACGGTCCGTCGGCCGTGCTCACCGGACGTCACTGGTTCGAGCGACCGTATCCGCATCGGGGTCCGGCCTTCGCCAGCCTCCACCTCGGCAGTGCCTCTCGCCTCGCCGCTCGGCGCCATCAGGCCCTGTGGGACTCGGCCCACGACGTGGGTCCCGCCGTCTGGAGCATCCTGTCGAAGGCAGAGCGGGCGCGGCGGGCTGCCGTTGCCGTCGCTGGTTGACACTGTTCCGCCGCCGGACCTTATTTATCGTCCACCGCGAGGCACGTTCGCGGCCGATCCGGCGTAGCTCAGTTGGTAGAGCAGCTGGCTGTTAACCAGCGGGTCACAGGTTCGAGTCCTGTCGCCGGAGTACCCGGGACCACGGTCCCCACCACGAGGCCCCACCGAATCCAGGTTCGGCGGGGCCTTCGTCGTAGCCGGGACTCGCCGTCAGCCGCCGCGCTTGGCGGTGAAGAGCGACACCTGCCCCATGTCCGGCAGGTAGACCTCGCCTTCCATCTCGTCGCCATCCACGTCGGCCTCCACCTCGGCGGTCATCACCGCGCCCTCGGCGCTGACGTGGAGGAGGAAGAAGAGCACCCCGTCCACGAGCTCGCCATCCGCGATTCGGGCGCCCTGGACCTGGGGAATCACCGACAGGTCCACGGTGCCGCTGACCGCCGTGCCGTCCTGTTCGAAGACGAAGGGGATGTCCATAGTGCCCGCGGATCCGTCGGGAGACTCGACGGTGAAGATCCAGGTGCCCGCCACGTTGTCCTGAGCCAGGGCCGGGGCCGCCAGGAGGGCGAGTGTCAGGAGAGCGAGAGGGAGCGCGGACACGGAGCGCTGCGCCCCGGCGGCCAGACGATGGAATGACATGAGAGGACAACCTCCGATGGGTAGACGAAACTGCGTGACATTCCCTACGCGAAAAGCGGCCGGGATGTTCACTCGGGGGGGCCGTTCAACCTGCGGGTGATCCAGACGGTCCGATAGAGGGCGGTCCCCACCGTGCCGACGGCGACCAGCGCGAGAAGGGCGAAGAGGAGGCTGCCTGGCTCCCACCCTCTCCAAGCGCTCACGGCCGGGTCCAGAATCCCGCCGAAACCCACGAGCAGGAGCCGCTCGGCGCGCTGCATGACACCGACGTTCGCCACCACGCCGAGGCTCTCGCCCCGTGCCCTGGCGTAGCTCACCAGGAGGGATCCGCCCAGGGCGGTGACCACCACGGCGAGCTCCACGGCGGACGCGCGGAAGAGGACGGCGAGGCCGACGAAGGCCCCGACCTCGGCGAAGCGGTCGAGGGTGGAATCGAGGAAGGCCCCGGTCTCGTTGGC